>WEIS01058252.1:0-21521 GCA_013389965.1 Todus mexicanus
GGCTTGGAAACCCCTCCAGAGGTAGAAATAACTTGGTGTGGAAACATTTTTAGCACAAATCTTCCTAGCTAGCTCTTGCAGTTTCCCCAGGTTTTTAATCTAGCCTTGCACCAGGGAGGGCACGTGTCGCTAACCCGCGTTACACAAGCGAGGCAGAGAGGTGCGAGGGATTGCCCGAGCTCACGTGTCCAGGTGGAGAGCGCCGAGTCGCGAATCTTTGACGAGTTTGTGTTGTCATGTGAAGAAAGGACTGTTTGGAGAGAGGAGTGATGGTGCAGGTATTCTTACAGGAATTTGGGGTGGAAATAGAGGCTCAGGATTGCCTTTTCTGCCTTAATTAACCTCTGTACGGAGCTGGAGATGTAAATAGACCGTTGGGCTTTTCCTCTTTCTGTCCTGAGCTGTGTGTGGCACCATCAGGAAGAGCAAAGTTGCATCAACTGCAGACTTCTACAATTCCATCCTTGCAGAAGTGCAGAGCTGAATTGGGTTGGAGGTGGCCAAGACTGGACTTGGTCTGCAGCACCTCTAGGGACGACGAGTGACAGGCTGCGACGCTTCAGACCCAAAGCATTTCCAGAGGGGCTTTAATGATTCCAGCACTGGTGATAGACGTGGATACAGCTGGAATTATTGTCTGAGAGGGGATTGGAAACTGAGTTACGCTGGTGTGGGATTTGCACTTGGAAATCCTGTCCTGTAGGGCAGAATGGAATGGAAAAGATTTGTCGTATCAATGCCTACTAAAAAAACTGCAGACGCAGAAGAGGGGCAGCCCGTAAAGACGACTCGGCTGCAGTGTCTTGGTCACAGATGAGGAAACTGGGGTTTCAGGGCTCCCGGCTGTGATGACGCCGGGTGCAAGCTGGGAGAGGAGGTCAGGGTCTGAACTGGAGATGATAGTGCTTTAATTTGGTGGTGTCTTCCCAACAAGCTGAATCTTGAGATGCCCTACTCGAGTTAGCCAATATAATTACAGGGTTAAACAATAAATAATAGCAGAGGCGCAGGAGAGCCAAGAGGTGTGTTTGGCAGAGGGCCCTTGGCTGCTGGAAACACTGTGTCATAGGCATGGGTCCTGAGCTTTGCCTTCAGATAGCGAAGCAACTTGTTCCACCCTTGAAATGGGCGTTAAGGTGCAAGCCAGAAGCTGCACGGGGAGAAATGGTTGGTCAGCCTCATCTTCCCCACGCAGCGTTGGCTTGCTCTTCCCTCGGGAGCTGTGCAAGCCAGCGTGCCCTGCAGAAAATCACCTCCTGTTGCTGGCGTTAGCCTTACGTGGCCAAGTTCTTGGTTTCTGGGCAGCCGTCGGTGCTGGGCATGTGGGGTTGGCATCCCCAGCGACGAGTCAAAAGTTTCGCTTTGAGTCTGTGGCAGAAAAAGGGCCTGGGGTGGGTGAAAACAGAAAGCAAGGCTCCAGCCCAGCTCTGTGTAATGGTTTGTTTGGATCGTATGCCGGGATGCGGGTGGATCCCAAAGCAGCTTCCAACTGGAAACCACCAAGGGTGACACACCGGGGGAAAGAAACCGCTCGGGCTGCGACACCGGCCAGGACCAGAAAGCCCCGTGGGGCCTTGCGAGCCGAGGAGGTGGCCCCGGGGCTGGGGCAAGGCGGCCGGCCCCTGAGTCATCGCTGCCGCCTCCTCCGGCCCGGCGGTGCCAGGAGCCCGTGACCCTGTGCCGGAGGGTGCTCGGCGGCCACGCCGGAGACGTTGTGCAAGAGTAGGTGGGTGCCTGCAGCCCCGGCCACCAGCAGCTGTTTGTTCAGCCTTTGCATGCTTAATTGTTTTGTCCTGCCCAGCCGATCCGTGGTGTAACTCGGCCTACTTAGAGCACCGGTAGGTTGCTGCGGAGAGGTGGCACTGTCATTTCTGCCAGAGAGGGGAGGTGGCCTTCAGGGCTTCCCAGCAGGGCCGTCCACCTTGGTCTCATCAAGCTAGGTGATGCTCAGTGGGGTAATTTCACTGGTGCTGGTGAGTACAAGTGTGTGACCCGCAGCAGAGCTGTCCTGGGGATGTACGGGGGGCATCATTTCGTAAGGATGTGGTCACTTTTTCCACCTCTAGAAACGGTGTGTGTCCGCCCAGGATCCTTGCTCTGCTCCAGCCTAAAAGCCGCTTCGGTGTTTTATCTGTGGCCACAATGAGAGAGGAGGCTTTTAAACGGGTTTTTTTACCATTAACATTTCATCATCAGCCTCCTCTTTAAAGACGTGGTGCATGTGAGGGTTTAAAAACACTCTTAGTGTGGCGGGAGGACACCATCGAGCGCTGGTTTTCGTGGGGAGGGAAGAAGTGCAGCTTGGCGAGGAAGAAGTGATGGTGTGAGCCCTTTGCAGAAGAGAGAAAGAACCTGACGTGGGGCTTTTTCCAGGAAGCCTGAGAAAGAACCAAGAGGAGTTTTCATCTGGCCACAAGCAAACAAAAAAAAAAAAAGAATTTTCAAAGCGCTTCCCAGAGCTGTTTATCAGCTGCACGGGGAGGATTTTTAGCGACACATGACAGAAACTGAAATTCGCTGCTGCCGCCTTCCCGTCCGAAGCGCTGGCTGCTGGGCAGCCTCCGATGGCAGGCTGCGGGGAGTTATTCTGACGAGCGCCAGTTGAGCCCTTCGGCACCCCATAAATATTCTGCGCAGGGGTAGCGGAATAACTGGAGACCCAGCAGAGGAGCGGCGACATCCTCAGGGCGGTGCCGGGGGCGAGGACAAGCCCCGGTCCCTGCCATTAGCAGCCACCTCCCGCCCGAGGAGCGGAGCTAATGCGTCTCTTGGCACGGCTCGCGCCGAGGTTGCCTCAGAAACCTTTCTTAGAATAAACTCTTCGGCAGAAGCAGGGAGGAGCGGGCGCTTCTCAGAATGAATTGCGCCTGCATCATTGCAGCGCCGCTTCCCCTTTTTCGAATTTCCAATCGCGAACGGTCAGCGTCGCCCCCGTGTCTGAGATTTAATGATATTTTGCTTTGCGAAGAGGGACTTTTCCAACTTTACCTAGAAAAGAGCTAACCCGAAACCCAGCCCTTGCGGTTAGCCAGCTTCCGTCAGCGGCTTCAGTCAGTTGGTCTGTTGAAGCGGAGGAAGCTGCGACTGTGACGGGAAGAGGGAGCTGAGTGCACACCAGGATCCCGGTGCCTCCGCTCGCAGGAGGACCGCAGCAGACACTGCATAACTCCATCGGTATGCGAGGTGCCAGCAGCCGGGGCGAGGGACAGGCAGGGGAGAAAAGGATCAAGGGGGGACCCTTTCCCTTCGTGACTCACCTCTTGAAAGGAACAAAACAACCTTAGCGAGCCCCCCGTGAAAGATGTAAGGCTGTGTCTTTAAAGGCACCCCGGTGTTCAGTTAAAGTTCAGCAGAAACTAGATCATCAAGATATAAATCTTTAATTCAACCTCGACGAGCAGCGCTCGGCAGCGGCGGGCTCGGGGCCGGGAGCCGGGCTGGCTGCCGCACGCTGGCCCAGCGGGCTTGTCAGCCGCTGACCTTTCTGCATTCCGCCTTATTTCCGTTTGCACCGGCTCTGCTGGAGGCGTCGTTATTTATTTATTTAGAAGAAAACACCCCCACAACCACCTCCCTCCCAGCACGGCCAGGGACGGGGGTTCCAGGCAGGAGTCTGCATTGCAGCAGCCTGGGCACGGCCACGCTCCAGAGCTTTTCTCTGCAGGGTTGGGGGAGGTCACAGGAACAGGCTGAAGGTTGCCTGTGCAAAGCCAAGAGTGAAGGGGTTGGGACACAGTGTGTGTGCACGGAGGAGGAGGAGGAGGAAGAGACGTGTCCCTGTGTGCTGGCAGCATCCCTGTGTGCTGGCAGCATCCCTGCTCCAGAGAGTCCCAGCAGCCACCAGAGATCAGCGAGTCCTGGTGCCTGTCTTACCTGCATCGATGCAGGTTTCCCTGCACATCTGCCCCCAAGGGTTCTGCACCTCAGGGTTTTGCTCAGGCTTGTTGGGTGGACATCCCCTTATTTCTTGCTGAGCGGCAGCTGGGCAATTCCAGGTGAACTTTTGGGGTTGAGTTGTGCCAACAAGCTACGTGAAACCTGAACTGGAGCGCAGGTTAGGTCCAGCCCCGTGACATGGGTGGGCAAAGTGAGGTCCAGGTCCTTCCTGAAGCCTCTCTCTGCACAGAAAGTTTCCAGGTGCCCCCATTAACTCTTTCAGAGGTGGATCAGGACTCCAGCAGGGGTGTTGCCAATTCCAGGCTGAGTCCTGTCCTCACAGCTCAGGAGACTGCCCGGGGGGAGCTGCGAGTCTTCTCCTTTTCACTCGCCTTCTCCTTGCTCAGCTCGTGGAGTTCACGTGGAGCGTTTCTCGTCTTTCACCATTGCCATGAGAACTAGAGAGGCGCTGTGTTGTTATTTTTTCAAGTGAGCGCCAACATTTCCCATACTCGAGTGACTTCGAGAGCCGGGGCTTTCAGAAAACCAGTGAGTAGGAAACTTCTGAGGAGCCCGCAGAAGCTGTCAGGGCTGTAGCGCTCGCTGCTTTAATTTCGTCAGCCCAGGCTGCCCATCACCTTCCCTGCCCGTCTCCATCCAGCGGCAGCCGCTGCAGCAGCTCCAGCGTTTGCTCCTATTGCAGAGCGGCGTTAGAAAAGGTTTGGGGCGTTGGTTAGTAAAACGCTGCAGGTAGGGGAAGGTTGGCATTTCCAAGTCCTGCTCCTCTTTATCTCCTTCATCCCCCACAAGGATGGGGCCGGGGAGCTCTGGGGGTGGGCTGGGCGAGCTCACCGCTTTGGCAGCGAGTAAAAGAGCACTAATCCTACAGCAAGGCAGGGAGTGGGCGAGAGCGTCAGCGCTCTGCTCTTGCATCTGCCTGGAATCCTCAGGACATGGACATGAGGGGCCCGGAGAAGCTGGGAGAATAAGTTGCGTTTTAGTCTAATTTGCCTTGTCCTTGAAAAGCTCTCGCCTGGAGGAGAGCAGGGGAGGGACCTGCAGTTGCTTTAGTTTGTTTTCCCTGGGTGGGGAGGGGAAATACTTTGCCGGGGAGGCGCTGGACCTGAGCACAAGCCTCGAGCTCGCCCTCTCCTCCCTAATGCGAATTTTCCTACAGCTGGGAGAACGCAGTGAAATGTTGCTCGTTACCACTATTAAGTCTTAATTGTGGGCCTGTCGCTTCCTAAAGTCCAAAATATTTTGGCACTTATCTTGATCAAGGCTTTTTTTTTTTTCCTATGTATATATATATTTTTTTTATTAGCAGAAACCATCTGCCCTGTAAGCAGAGATCAGGAGAAAAAAGCCTTCCCGGCAGTTTTGCCTGCCGTGGGAGCGCTGCGGCGCGCTGTACGGGCAAGGACCCGCGTGCTGCCGTGCAATCTCGGCTCCAGGAAACTCCGGGCAGATCAGAAGCAACTAATTTAAGATGATGAGTGTTGGCATCGCATCCAAATGGCAGGAGGGACGTGACTGTAGCTCGCTGTAGAGGTGCACAGCCCTGACTCGAGCAGGATGGATGCTCCTGGGCATGGGGAGCANCTGTTCCCCTCACTGAAAACATCTCCAGTTGTTGCAGCGTCACCGCTGGGAGCGCGCAGGTCCTTACCTCATCCAGCGTTAGCTTAGCTTCCATTGCAGAGTATCTCCAGCGTGGGAGGAGAACCAGACTAGATAGGAAACGAGCTGGGTGTTGCAATGCAAGGTGTCAAGATGCGGTGTGCACCCCTCCTCCTCTCTTGTGGCTTTCTATTCCGTTCCTGCTTTTATTTTTAATGTCACTGGCGTGTACAGCGGAGTGTGTTTGTGTGTGTGGTGTGTGTGAGCCGCTGCGTGCGTATTAATAAAACCCAGCACGTGTCCACCAAGTTCCCAGCTGTGACCTGAACGTGGAATATTAGAGAATTTGCATACCTGAACAAGAGCTGTATTAGTAGCAATTCATGGTAATTTAATCGGTGCCGCGTTTCAGCCTCAGCCAGCTGGTCAGAATACAATTTATTTTTCTTTTCTTTTTGGGCTCTGAAAGCATTTGCAGGTAGAACACGGTTTCTGACATCAGAAAGCACAGCCAAACTTTGCTTGGCCACAAAAGCAAGCCAGCTTTATCGGCAGAAAATCTTCGACAAACGCAAATTAAAAGGCAATAAGATGGCAGCAGATTTCTAGCTCTGGAAAATGCTTGTCCAGACGTGAAACCTGGGCTGGTTTAGTGTCCGGTGTTCGCGTATTACGCTGAAGTGTGTCTGAAGAAGAAATGGCTGGGGAGGGAGAGTTGCTGGAAAGGAAAAACCAACAATAAGCAGCCTTAATCCGCAGCAGTTACGTCTGAAGTGCCTCGTTGCCTCTCGAGCGGGCAGGTCTGCAAACTTTCCAGTGAGACGCAAATGAAAATAACTGCAGAACTTGTGTATCTGGGGAATGTCCCCGCGTGGCGTTAAAGATCAGCCTGGGCTCGGGTGATCAGCCTGGGCTCGGGTGCGGGTTTTCGTTTGGCAAACGCTAATTGTGAACTCGTGTCTGATTCTCAGGAGAGAAACCTGGACTGGTTCCCCCGGATGCGAGCCATGTCGCTGGTCAGCAGCGACTCGGAAGGGGAGCAGAACGAGCTGAGGAACTTGCAGGAGAAGTTGGAGTCCACCATGAAGCTTGTGACCAACCTCTCCGGCCAGCTGTCAGAGCTTAAAGATCAGGTAAGGGAGAGCTGGCTGCGAACGTGCGGCCGCGCACAGCCACGGGCAGGACAAAGGTCCCGCCAGCCGCTGGTACAATGTGGTGCTTTACAGCTCCGCGGCTTCTGCAAACCCCGGGAGGACCTTTTCTGAAGTAGCTCGTGTTTAGGAAGGTGAACAAACAAAATGTCCTTGCAAAGCCCCGTGCCCCAGCTGAGCCGCCCTGCACTGCAGCCCAAAGTGGCCACCTCCAGGAAGGGAAAACTCAGATCAAAAAAAAATCAAAGCTGGTTAAGCCTGGTGCAGGGAGCCTCTGCCTCTATGTTTGTTGTTGTTACGGGGTTTAACCCTCAGGCCTTGGCATGAATCCTGTCAGCCTGAGGGTGTGATATCGACAGAAGCGCCGCGTTGCTGTGCGGACCTCAAAACCCACTGAGAAACGGGAGGAACGCTCGAGTGGTTAGTGCGCGCTGGGCTCCGCCGAGGCGCTGCTGCTGCGCTGCTCGTGCAGATACAGTTGGGCTGCTGGCACACGCGGGGCTGCAGCGCAGGCAGAGGGACCCACAGAAATACTGTGCTTTGCAGCGCGTCTTGCTGCTGCTCGACATGTGAGCACAGACCTCTGAGTGGGGGAGGGCGGTTTATGCAGCAGTTTTTCTGCAGGACTTGTGTTAACTTTTGGCTTGGCTGGGATTTGAGGGGGGTCATGGGGATTGCTCCCAACCCAAAGCCTCGGAGGCAGCGGGGCTTTGTTCCCTGTTGTCCATAGGGATTGCAGCCCAACTGGAAGCAGAAGGGAAAATGCTGTTGCCTGCCTCGGCGGGAGCCGTTTGTGGCGGCGAAGCGACGAGCCACTTATCTTTATGGATTAATAACCTGAGCCAGATGGTTCAATTAGTTCGGTTTATATAGATATCGGCACTGGATAAAATGAATTGCTGACTTGCAGGCGATGGACTCGCGCAGGGCAGAAGTGGCCGACAGATCTGGGTCGTTATCTTCTCAGAGGTGATCTGTCTGTTGTCGTGCAGTTGGCACAACTCTCTCCAATACTAATCGGATTCCTGCTTCCCATCTCTGCCCTGGGCTGGCCGGGTTTCTCCGTAAGCCCTTTACCTTCCTGGAGACGGGAGTCTCTAGAAGTCAATATTGACTGAGATCCCGGCTCCCTGCCTTCCGATCACGCTCTGCATTTCGGATGGAGCTGGGCCCTTCTACCCAGCGCCCCGCGGAGCACAAGGAAGGGATTAAGGTCTCGGGTTGGGAGCAGAAAGCCTTGCCGCTCTCGGCTGTAATTAGTTTTCAGACGCTGTGCCACAGACCCCCTTGCTCTAGTTGGTTTTTGAGGATGGAGGATAAGAGGCGGTTGCTCTTTTGTCTGTGCTTTAATACTTGCCGGGTAGTGGTTTTGCTGTTTTGCCTGGAAACAATTATCTTGAAACATGTGTCTTGCGTCTTCTCGCTGAAGGGTCTGACTCAAAGTGGGCTGCAGTCACCAGGAGTCTTTCCATCAGCCGCAGCCAGCTCTGGATCAGGACACGTTTATTGCTGAAGCTTGCAGCTCTTGGCTGACCAAGCACTGAAAAACCCTTTCTCGCTCTTTGGGAGAATGAGAATGAAGGATTTAGCTTTTAGAGAGCTGTTTGACTGGAAAAGCAGAAGAGGAAACCAGCTTCATTAATGTTGTGATAGCTTTGAGGAATTCCCTTAAGTACCATTATTGAGAGCCCTGCTGAAGTTGCAGGATGCTCCAATTACGTGACAAAAATCAGCGCATCCCTCCTCCTGATCAGGAGCCGTCTCCAGGAAAAGGAACTAACTCGGGGAGCTTTTATTTGTGTATATTCCCTGGTAATTAAATAAAGGGAAAACCTCTCATTCGTTTGCTTTTCGAGCTCATTAGGTTTCTGGAGACTAATTGTTAGAACCTGCAATCCAGCACGCCTGGCCACGCTTTCGCAAAGGAGCGCACCAAGAGCCGTTAAAGTCTTGATCGCTTCGACTCTGTGCAAAAAGATTACCAGATAACTGTCTGCAGCAGCAGGGGATTAGCTGTAATCACCCAGCGGCTCCCGTCTCAGCGAGCAGGAGGCGGCTCGAGCAGGCGCTGCCTCCTCTCTCGGGACGGTCCCCTCGCGCCGGCCGGGACCCTCCATGTCCATCGCCACAAGCGGGACTCGTTGCTGGAGCTGTGCTTGCTCACGTCGGCTCTGTTCAGGCGGGCGGCACCGCGGGCGGGCGCTGCCGTGTCCGTCCGTGCGTGCGCGTCCGCCCGTCCATGTGCGCGGACACGTTCCGTGCGCTGCTCATGCGCTTCCCACGTGCCCTGCGCCCGCTCCCGCCGTCAGCTCCAGCTCAGCCGTAACCTTTGGAACCGGGCCCCGCGTGTTTGCGCAGCTCCGGACGATAATCGGCGAGTCCGGCTTGACTCAGATGAACTTCGGGCCCCTCGGTTTCGTTTTTTAATCCCGTCAGCATTTCTCCGCGAGCTGACGGCTCCCCTGCACCGTGGCGCGCGTGGCTTGTACTGCCTGTGAGGTCACGGCAGCTCTAGAGCTTTTGCAAGAGATTCGCTCTGCAGGTGAACGTGACGGAGATTCAGGTTGCTCCATCTCGCAGCCCCGTGGCCTCTAGACGAGCGTTGAGCCTCTTGCAGGATTAATCACGTTCTGATCGGCGCTGCGGTTGCGTTCCTCTCTCTGCTTCACGCTCGGTTGCTCTATTCTTCCCTTTTCTTAAAAGGCGCATCTTCTACGTCCGCCTGCGCCAGGGTGCATCATCCCTTCTTCTGCACAGCGTGAAAAAACATCTCCTGCGGCCCCTTTCCATTGTTCTTTTTGCTTCCCGTTTTCATTTCGTGCGTCCTCTGCATCAGTTTATTGGCCGTGTGAAGTCGCGGCTCTTGGTTTGCTCAGTGAAACTAATGAGCGTAAACTTTGAAACGAAGCCCTCGTGCCTCTCTGCACTTCCAGCTTGCGCGTTAACTTAGAAATAGAGTTTAAAAAGTCCCAGCTGGTTCAGCAGAGCAGGAGCTCGTGTGCGTCTGAGGCCGGACAGCGACGGGAGGACAGACGGAGCCCTCTCCTCCTGCTCCCGTTTGCCTGTGCTGGTTGTTGCAAGCCTCAGACTCCCAGGAGGGTGGTAGAGCAGACTGGGAGGCGTGACCTGCCCTCGTGAGGCTGCGGTCGTCTTCCTGGAAAGGTAAAATAACAGTCGTGCCTCCCTTGGGTCAGGCGAGGAGCGAGGCGCTGGGCTGCGCCGGACGTTAATTATGGCTTCAAGAGGAATTACCGTATTTCAGCCCTTTCCCCGGTGGTTAAATTGAGTGTAATTATACCCAGAGAGCCTGGGTGAGAGCAGTGGTGTGCGTGGCGCTCTACGGCCCCTGGGACGCGGAGGAGCCTTTTGGAGGTGGCCCAGAACTGCCTGGTTTGGCCAGTTCCTTTTCCCACGGTGAACTCCAGAGCCGAGGTCAGCCGGCGGCATCCCAGGGCACCCCGCGCCCGAGACGGGAGGGCTCTTCCCCGTCGCCAGAATTAGGCTTCTTAGGCAAATACATCCAAGCGCGTGTTACAAATGAACAAGACGTGTGAACGCGCATCTCCCTTCTCCTGGAGGTGCTTCCCTGAGCAATTGCAGTGACCTTCTTGGCTCCCCTCACCTCGGTGGTGCCGGCAAGAGGTGCTGTCCTGGCGGCCTCCTGGGCACGGCTGCTGCAGCCCGTCCCACGGGCGGCTCCGGCGCAGCCGCGGTGGGAGCCGTGGGGAGCGCACGTGGTGATCCAGCTGTTTGCTGCCGGAGCCCCCGCCCACGCCGGAGCTGTTCCGTACGTGGCGGGTCGGCTGCTGCAAGTTGTCAGGGACCTCCCGAAGCTTGAAAAGGAGAGAGCGGAGAACTGCTCTGCGGCGGATTTTTCGCATCGATACTAAAAAACGATGATCCCGCTTAGGGCCGTGACTGCACGAACCAAGAGAAACGTTGTTGTGTCTGACGGGAGGTTCTGGCGCAGATCTGGCTCTGGCAGCGCGATGGTTAAACCTCCCGCCCCTGCCGCAGATGCAGATGCGGAGCGATGTTGGCCGGCTCCGCTCCTGACGAGAGCAGGAGCGCTCCAGTCTATTCCAGCACAGACCAGGGTATTCCCAGCCTGACTTGAGAGCTCGCCCCCTTTTTTTTTTCCCACCCTCTGCGTCCTGTCTGCCTCGCACCTTGGACTGGTGACAGAGTTTCTAACGGGGGAGGCTTCTGCGAGCTGCTCTCTGCGCTAATTCGTCTTGCCCGCCCGGCTTTCCCCAGCGAGTCGCCTGCGAAACGGCGTCAGCCTCGCGAGCGGGTTGCTGGATGGCCCCAGCGAGCGCACGAGACGGGGCCGCCGTCGCCTCCTTCGCGTCTCGGCGCTGGGCAGAGCGGCCGGAGCCGCGCGGTTTGCAGCGGGCGGGTTTCAGAGCGAGCGCTGCCCGCGGGAGGCAGCGCCGGGGCCCTTGGCGAGCTGACTGACGCGCAGGAAGCGCCTGGGCCTAATGAGCAAACTTCTTAATTTTCCAGATGACGGAGCAGAGGAAGCAGAAGCAGCGCATCGGTCTCCTCGGACACCCTCCGCCCGTGAATGTGAACCCGCAGCAACCGGCGTGAGGCAGAGCAGGGGCCCTCGCGCCGACCCGCAGTTCGGACCCGGCCGCCGAGGCTGCTTCTGTGTCCGTTCGGTTCCTCCTGTACATAACCTGGTTTGATACTGTGTGTATACGACTGCTACTATAGCAAGGTGGGGGCGTCCGTATCGTAACTAGAACTGCTGGCACGGGACGGAGCTTAAACTGTGTGCCAAAACTTAATCGAAATTGCCTTTTTATTTTGGTTTTGGTTTTTTTTTGTTTGTTTGTTTTTTTTTTTCGTTGATGGACTAAAAGAGAGCACCCGAATTGCACTTGAAGAGAATATTTGACTACGTGACATGTATTTTGTATTTAAGAATAAAATAAATAGAATAGCTAGTATTTATGTTTTTATACAATTGTGCAATATGAATTATGCAATCACGATATATTTGTAACTCCTGAATGTCCCGAAGGGAGTGCACATCTTTGAACCCGGTGTGTTAGTACAATGTAATAAAACGGTATAAAAATCAACAGGTGTAAATGAGGCTGCTGCAAAAATTGTGTTTAACTGGTGATTTTTTTCATACCCTTGGACATTTTTGTACCATGTGTGTAAATACCTTGCAATGCCATATCTGTTGCCTCTTCCTCCCAGAGATGACGCTGGGGATCCGTGAGCCGTTCGGTTGGTATCAATTAAAGCAAGACGCTCCTTTGAAGCTTCCAGATGAGGAGAGCAGCAGGAGGTGGTTTGGTTTTTTTTTTTCAAGTGACTTCTTCAAAGTACCGAGACTAGAAGAGCTCAGATACCAGGTTGTGGGGGGTTTTTTAAAACGCTAAGATTTCTTAAAGGGAACTTTTTATGCAAAAAAAAACCCCGAAAGTTTGGGATGAGGATGCACTACTGGCGAGTCGGCGCAGTCTCCCGCGGGCGTTTCGTGCCGCGACGCCTAAAAGCGATCGCGAGGCTGTCCAGGCTTTGCGTTCTCGGCGGGTAGGATCCTTCCCTTGTATTTTTTCATTAGAGACCTACGTGCCTGCTGCAGCTGTAGCAAACAGGCATTGCACCGACTGAAACGTCCCCGGTCCCGTTAGGACTGTCGCTGAGCACCGACGTGTAATGCTTGCGAGGGAGACGCTGGTTTGAGGTTGGTCTGTCCCACTCCTTCCTCTCCCTCTCCCCCTCCATTCGGTCACTTTCTTTGGTTTCTGATTCTCGAGAGTATGAAAGGAAAACTCGCTTGGGTGGGTGGTTGGTTGGTTGGTTGGTTGATGTTTTTTTTTTTCCCCTCCGATCCGTTGCATAGTTTTATACATGGACCTCATTTTACAAAAGCTGACTTCTCTGCAATACTGTCTACAAAAAACAAAAGGAAAAAAAAAAAGAAGCTACAGACAGAGCTATGAAAATTTGTAAATGCATAAATATAGGTATTTAAATAAATGATGCAAAATACTCTACGGTCAGAGGCTGCTGGTGGTTTGTCTCTCCCCCCACCCCAAGGTGCTGCGCGGTCGCGTTTGCTGCGGTGTTTGCCCTGGAAAACCGAGTCGTGGGGTCTTGCAGGTAAGGATGGGGCTTTGCCCAGCTCTTCCCAGAGCTTGGTCCTGTGATCCCTCCTCTGTCAGCGAGAGCCTCTGGTGCCCCAGGAGCCTCACCCACCCCGTCGCTCTAGTTTTGGCTACCTGAGCTTCTCACTGCCGATGTTTCAGGCTGCGAGAGTTAAACACAACCCGCTGCAGCTCCAGGTACCGTGCGCGCGGGAGCGCCGCCGATCGCGTGTGTTTGATTAAGAGGTAGCAGGAACTGCGTGGTACAATTAATCATCTTTAGTCTGGGAAGTGCACACAACTGTCCGCAAAAGGCGCGTCTCCCTGACAGAGGCCATCGCCAAACGTCAAGGCGAGTACCTCCGAGGGGGGAGGCGGCGAGGGCGGCCCAGCCAGCCGGCGCTCTCCCGAGGCAGAGATTTATGGGTGAGATGGTGGCTTTAATCACGCAGAATTTCCATGTGTTCCCTGGTAAACCTTGTCCTCCCTCTGCAGCCGCCGGCTCCTAGCAAGGTGTGCGCAGAGGGAGCGTGACGGACGCGGCTGCGGCCGGGGTTGTGCAATGAAGGAGCGGAATTTCATTCTCTCCGAGCGGCGGAGACGTGTATCTGACTCACTTCTTCCCGTCGTGCCATCCAGGGATAAGCAGACCCACGCACATTTGTCAGGCTTCCCGGAGGCTCCACTAGTCAGGTGAGAGGGAGGAGGCTGCGGCGCAGCCCGCGAGGGCATCCGCACGAGCGCTCGGCAGCGGCGTTGCTTCATCTTTACCTAAAAAAGGCAAAAGCAGCGCGGTGGCGCTTCAGCAAAAGCACAAACCCCCTTTCTCTGCGCGGTGATCCGTGTGAAAACCAGCCGGGTGTTTTCACCTGTGGTCGTCCTTTCCCAGGAGACGTGGGGCGATGCAAACAGCAATAGGGGTTTTTTTTCCTCCCTCTGGTACAGCTGCAGCTGCAGCGAAGCGCAGCCTCTGCCCTGACAGAAATGAACCACGGCGCGGGGCAGCTGGGGCCGCCGGGGAGGTTTGCGCGTGGCCGTGGGGAGGGTTTGCGTGGTCATACTTCTTCCTCAGCCTGACCAGAGGCTGCAGCAGCTCCTGGTCAGCAGAGGAAACCTCCTGCTGCCCTCCTTTATGTGACCAGGTGAGTCAGGCAGTTCTGCAGGTTCCTTAGCGCAGGGAAGTGTCGCGTGTAACCATCGCACGGTTCTACCTGTTTTCTTCTGGCATTATGAGGTTTTCAAGACTATTGTGAGGGTTCTTTTCTGGCTTGGATCATTCTGGATGTGGCGAACTCCTTTAGAGTCTGGTGAGGAGCTGCTGAGGGACCTGGGGGTGTTGAGCCTGGAGCAAAGGAGGCTCAGGGGAGACCTTCTGGCTCTCCACAACTCCCTGAAATTCAGGAGCTTGGAGCCCACCTCAGCCAGCCTAGGATTCTATTCCAGAGGGGGAAAGCAAGAAGGTTTTTCTAGATTTGGGATAAGGTGACTACAAGGGGATGTGCGTAGCCTGAAAAGTGGGGGTGGAGGAAGGAAGGAGGGAGGGAAAATGCCCTGGCTATTATCAGAGTGAAGGCGATGCTTGCTGAGGATATAAGCAGGAGGAACTGCCCAACTGAGCCCAGGAGCTTTGAGTCCTGCACAGCAGGGAGCATCTGGGCTCTGAAAACACTCCCCTGCTGTCCAGCCAAGTTACCCCTTTGGTGCCGTTGAGCAGTGGCAGGTAGTGCAAGGAAGAGATCGAAACTGCAGTTTCCCACGGCCCCGCACACACCTGAGGTTTCTTTGTTTGGAATCTGGTTTCTTTAAGCAGGACGGCTGCACCTGAAAGTTTGGGAAGACGCTGACTTTGTCTCAGTAAGAACTTTCATTTGGAGGTGAAAATGAAAGTGACCTTCCGAAGAGGAAGGAACAAAAAGAATCTACCCGCTTTGCTAATAATGGGAAGTCCTAGAGGGGAAGGATCTCCGTGTCGTCTCCAATTTGCATGAAGGGCCGAGTCTGCGGAGGAGAATTTCCTTCGTTAACGAGGCGGGTGACGTGCTCATCAAGGCAATGCAAATAACTGCTCCGAAAGCGCAGCCGCCGCGCCGCGGCCCCGGCTCCGCCACAATGGCAAATTCGAGGTTCGTCCTCAATTTCGCAGCAAATTGGCGGAGGGCAGGACAAAGGAGCCGGGATTACAGTCTCCGTGCTCGCGGCGGGGACTCGCCATGGGGCGCGTGTGATGGATACCTCGTTACATAATGGGGGCTTGATTGATACCCCTGGTGGGGAAGTCATAATATAGCTCCCTCTAACAATCCAACTTGCCGCCCAGAATGGGAAATGCTCCTACACACATCCCTAATAGGGTTTTTTCAAATTGCCCATTGTGTTCCTGAACAAGAGAAACTTATTTGGAGTACTTTCGCTTTTACGTTTCCAACATAAGCATCCGATAGACGCTGCCATGTGGGTTCCTGGCACTTCTGCAGCTCCGCTGGCCCTTTTTCCAGGCAGCCAGAGATAGGATCACCCAAAGCGAGGTGTTGAAGGGATGCCCATGAAGTGTACCCATGTGTGAAGGGTTAGGGTTGGGCTGGGCAGTAGACAAGTGACAGATGCTCTCTGTTAACCCCTCTGCCTTCCCCAAAGGGAAGAGAAAGGGAACAAGGGAGAGAGATTTGTACTGGAAAAGAAAACTAAAGCAGCTTTAACGGCAATAATGGCGATAAAACGAGATCTATACAAATAGATGCAAACCCAATATCGAACCCAACCCCCAGATGGCAATGACATCACTGGTGATGCTGGGGAACAGGCGCTGGGGCTGCCCCAGACTGGACTCAGCAGCAGATGGGAACTGGATTCAGGAGCTGGATTCAGGAACACACAGATCGGGATTGATGACAGAAGAGACCGAGTCCTCCTCAGATGCCGGCCGTTGAAAAAGAGGCTCGGCTCTGGTGATCCCTCAGCGTTACACTGACCGTGCCGTCCGTGGGATGGAACCCCTCGCTGACCAGTTTGGGGTGTCCTGTCCTGGCCGCCTCTCCCCGCAGGTGCCACCTCTGACTCACTGCACCCAATGTGAGGCACGAGATTGAGCAGTGACCTTGGTGTGCACAGGAGCAAGTACAAGCCAGAGCCTTTCTGCACCCCCCCAACCTTTGGCAGTGACTCTAAACACGGAGCGTGATCACTGCGAGAAGCAGAGACTGGCTGTAAAAATCTGCCGTGAACTTCAGACAGTGACAGGGCTGAGAAGAGACTGAGCTGAAAGGCAGATCACCGGACAGAATCAGCCCTGTTGCACCTCAGACCGGGACACCGTGCCAAAACATCCTCAACAAGTCTCGCATCAGGGAGCCGCTGCAGCTCAAGACACAAAGGGTCTGTAAGCCTCCCGATGACTGAGCTGGGTGGCTCCGGTTTAACTGGAGACTACCTGGCTCGGCGCCGACGTGACCAGGTTCTCACACACCGCGGTGGAAGTTCGGTCCTGAGCGGTGAATTTCCCCGGCCCTGCGTGGCACAGGGTGTAACCTCCGCGCTCGACACGGTGAGTTTACTTCTACAAACGGACAGACCCACGTGGCTGATCTTTGAACCTGGTCAGTGCGAGATGCTGGTATTTGGAGTGAAATCAGTACAAATACTCCCCCTCTGCGAGACCGGCGTTTTAGCTGAGCCACGGAGAAGAGCTGCTGGAGAGAAGCCATACTTCTGTACTTTTTTTTTTTATTTACTACCTTTCCAACCTTCTTTCAGACTAAACATGTTAATGAGCTGAATGTCAAAACCACCCACAAGTAAACCAAATTGTCCCATCCAGTAGGCTAATGTCGATTTGTTTTTAGTAACTAGCAAGGATGCTGGAAAACCCCTATGAAGATTTCATTTTTAACAAAAAGTACCAAAAACTCCACCAGTTTTGCATCACAAAGTAGTGGTTAAAGTCAAGATTTGAGTATAGCAGCATGTCTGTGGTTTTTGTGGGTGGATGCATCTCGGAATGACTATCAATCTGTCAAGAGGGGAGATCTGCGTGTCACCTCTGCAGATGACAAGCAAAATCTGCAGTGACAAATATCTTTCCAGCCCTCGGCTGCGCTGCGAGCCTCACCCCCACCTCCTGCCATCCATAAGAGTGAAGTCTTGTCAGCACGTACCGTACGAACCCACTTTTTTTTTTTCTCTCTCTCTCTCTCTTTTTTTTTTTTTTTTTTTTAAACCGAGCCGAACCGAGGGAGCAAAGGCAAACACGGAGCAGCGCTCTGAAGATGCAATCAAACACCGCTGCCAATGTGCTTAGTCATATAGAAATTCAGCTCTGAAATGCAGCCGGGAGCTGCCGCGCCGAGGAGCTGTATGGGAGCCGCTAGCCTACTTTTTGGCGTGTTCTCATGAGTTTTTGCCGTGCTTCTCTGCTGCGGTTACGTGCGTGAGTGGGACACTCGGAATTACGTAAGGCTGGAGGGGGGGGAAAAAATAAAGAGAGGAGCACAACTCCTGAGCAAATCCAAGTGACTCTAGGGATGCCGTTGGAATTGCACCTAGATATGTTTGCAGAAAGCAAACAGAAAATACCGATCGATTGAGACCTTCGCTGCTGGTAGGCAAACGCACGCAGCCTCTGGAGGTATCGCTGAATGTGACGAGGCCTCAGGGCCGGGTCGTGCTCCGTGATGTCGCGGCTGTGCGAAGCCACCGCTGCAGCTCAGCTCTGCTGGAGCCGCCTCTTCCCCCGCTCCACTCTCCGTGGGAAAAATGGAAGTGGTTTGAGCCAGCGCAACCTGGGAAGAAAGGTCTGAAATTTCAAAAATACTCGTGAGATGGGAAAAGCACCCCGTGCCTAGCCACAATCCCAGGATGCGTCCGCCATCCGTCCCGTCCGTGTGAAAACAAGCTGACAGCTGGATAAACTGCCCCGAGGCAGGTGCTTCCCCAGGAGCAGCGCGGAGCAGGAACAGCCAGACCCACTCAAGTCAGCCTTTCCAGCCAGAAAGATCCTTCAGATCCGTCTCTGGGCTTTCTCACTCATTAGTCCTGCTCAGCTGGCTGTTCTCACCCTGACACTCAGCCCTTTTTTAGCTTTTATCCCCCCCCACCCCCAGTTTTCTCTCTCGTCTCATTTTGGGAGTGACTTTGCAGCTCTTGCTTGCCCAGAGCCCTTCCACTGCCGGGAAATGGTACCTGCTCCTACGGGAAAGGGCAGAAGCGAAGCCTGTTCCTGGGGCTTATCGAGGCAACGGGTTTGATTTCACTTTCCTTTTCTGGCGCTAAAGTAAATACGGAGAGCACCGAATCTGAAGGCAGCGAGGAGCGGAATTCTGTATCTGTTCCATGTGTTTCAATACGACTCTTAAAATAGCGGGGATTCGATGCTACGATTTCCATTTCGCTTGTGTCCATAACACTGTTTTTGCATGAGAAGGATGGAAACACAATCTGTTAAGTCTGTAAAAAAACCTTGTACTTATGAATGATGGGAGCAAACATCGCGTACAGTTAAATTACGGAAAGAAAATCACATCCCCTCGGCCTTAGCGTACCTGAAAGTCGTTAAAAACTGCAGTTTGCGTCTATTTACCCACCACGAGAGTCTTCACATCGGCTTAATCATGGGATGATTCATTATTCATAAACCAAAGAACCATTATAATCAAGTAGAACCACTACCTGCGGGGTCTGCATCACCGAGGATCTCCCAGTGGTTCCCGTGTCCAACCCCATAGCTGGTGAGTAAACCGCCCCGCATTTTCAAGGTGGTAAATTCGGCGCAGATCTTTGCAACGTGTCCCGATCCCTAACTGCCTCTACTTGTCGATGTACTTAACCGCCTTTACTTTTAATTTTTGCAGTTATCTACTCAGGTACGAAAGGTCACCTCAGCAGCTCGGCGGTTTTTGCAGAGAGCGGTTTGGATTGTCCCCGCTTAGACCCAGAGCCAGCAAGAGGATTAAGCTCTCTAAACCCAAAATGCAGAGCCTCGGAACTCCAGCCTCACCCCCAACCCCAGGGCTGCTCTGTGTGTCTGGAAGGAGCCAGGACCAGAGCGACGGAAAACCTCAAACAGGCCGGGCTAGACAGGCGGGGTGAGTCACCCGCTGGGAAACGCTGCTCATGGGCTCCTCCGGAACGTGCTCCCAGACATCCCGCGCGCCTACATCAAGGAGCCTTTCTCCCAAAGGCGTGCGCTTGTTGCCAACGAGAGCTTGCTGGGTGGTTGGTTGGGGTTTTTTCCCCCCCTAAAATTAGGAAGTGGGAGGAATAGAAGGAAATGGTGGCTTCCAAAACCTGCTCAATGTAAATGTTGGGAAGAGAGATGGAAATGCAGGTTCCGCGCAGTGCCTTTGATGTCAGCGCCATCCCAGCTGCTCCTGAGCTTCTCCACGGCCCTGTGAAGATTTTCTGTGCAGAGCCAGCAGCAGCAGCGCAGAGGATACCGGGGATGGGTGGCCCTGAGGAGGGAGGGGGACCTGGCTTCCACCACCCCAAACAGAACAGTCCATTTTCTGAGGGAATCCTCCACCAACTAACAACGTGGCCTCAACGTTACCAGTGAGAAATCACCGTCGGGATTGTCTCCAATGTTTGGGATGCTCCAGCCTAAATACTCAAACCCCGCAGGGTTTGGCTAGATGAGCTCCTGGGTGCCGCAAGCACGAAGCAAGGGCAAGTGTTACGGCAAATACCGATGTGCCTGGGGAGTCTGAGCAAATGCAGGTGGGGATTTGTGTCCTGCTGTTCATGCTGACTCTGACCACATGCCCGTGTCACTTAGAGCCCTCCTCCCTGCCAGTGACCAGCCAAAAAAGTGCTACCAGAGACTCAGGTCTTCAGAGACTCTTCCCCGTTATTGCAACCCTTGGGACAGCCCAGGTGTTGACCATACCTAGTGCCTCACACCTTGCTCGTGCCCAAGTCACCTAGACCTGATCCGTGTGACCTGGCCAAGTGCGTGTTTTCAGAGCCAGGGCGGGGTCAGACATGTGGAGAACATGGAGGCACCCAGTGGAGCACAGCCAGGCACTAGAAATGTTAACAGTTCAGCCCCTGACCTTGCTTCTGATGGTGCCCACCTTCCAAACAACAACCTCCACAGCCAGAGCAGGGAAGGTGCCACCGTCTCCTCCTGAAACCGTTCTGCTTTGCATCTGGTAGCGTACGCTGGGCCGAAGAGAGGGATGACAGCGCTGGTATTTTAGTGAATACTGAGTACAAAATACTGAGCTGTTGCCTGGAGCAGGCACGGACAATGAGGTTGCTGTGCCCCAGAGCAGTGTGCTACCTGAGCCTGGGGAAGAGTCGAGTGTTACAGGGCTCAGACGAGTACACACACACACAAGGAGGAATGAAGGAGCTCCTATCTCTGGGATATCTTGACAGTCAGAGCTTTTACCTGGAAGAACTAGATTAAAATCTTCCCTGGGCGTGAAAGGGCATTGCCCCCGGTTCCCACTTCGGGAATGCTCTGGGTGGCTTTTTCATGCCGCTGCCCACGTGCGCTGCGGTTCGCTTCCCACCTCGCCCCTGGGCAGAGCTCCAGCTGCGAATCCGGTGTGGAGAAAAGCAGCTCAGAGCGCGTCGCCAGCTGACCAGAGGCTAGACCTCCCTGCCAGCTGCTGCAGGAGGCTCTCCGGCCTCCCACGTGGAGCAACCCTTCTCTCCCCATTGCCTGGCTACGAACCAAGACCCTCGACTCAGGGCTTGAGTTGGTGCCCTCAAGGTAAGAATTGAAACACTCAGATTTTTTTTTTTCAGACCTTTTGTGAGTCCAGCCCTTAGTCTTTTCGTGGGTCTGGCACTCAGTCTGACAGTACAATAGAGAAAAGTCTTGTTCCTTACCCACATCCTTGTCCTAATTCTGAGCAATCGGAATTGTAAAGCAAAAGGGAACATTACACATGCGGAAAATACCTACGGTGCTGCCCCTTAGCCTTCTCTCTTTGGCAGAGCAGGGTTAACTCGGCCTGTGCCAAGCCCAAATTTTATACACTGGAAAAATAAATAGGCAGAAAGTTAAATTTTTCCTGAACCACACACACACACACAAAAAAGCAAACCAGGAGGTACATGAAATCGTGGAAGAGCAAGAGCAAGCTGGGCAGACAGGATGAATCAGAGGGACCGGTGACAACATGGAGGAGGAAAGCCCTTGTGGCAGGCAGCCAGGATGAGGCAGAGCTCCTATTGCGTGCATCCCCGCAGCATCCTGCCCACCCAGCCTGACAAACCCTTTCAGTCAATAATGAATAACAGCGGGAAGCTGGCGACCAGCGGCCTTCAGCTGGCGGCTCAGCCGTCTCATCTGGGGTGACTATTCGACGCGCTATCTGGAAGCGAGCTGCTCTTCAATTCGGAGCTGCCACGTTTTGGCTTGCATGGGGTAGACCCGTGATTCAAGTCTATCATCCACGGGTAGGAAGTGGGCACGATGAATAATCGCGTATTAACAGATGAGAAACATAAGGTTGCCACCTGCAGAAAGGCCAGGCCCCTGGTTTGAGGTCTAAGCGCCCTGGAGCGCGCGGCTCAGCGGCTGACGGGCGCTGAGGGCAGGAGCGGGCACGGCCCCTCCGCTGCCACCCGCTGCCATCCCCTTCTCCGGTTGCGGGTTAAATTCAGCCGCCTCTCCCCGCCGAGCTGGTTATGCTGAGCACAGCTGCTGACCTGGCTCTTAACCTTCGTACAGCGTGTTTACGGTACCTACAGGATGACTGATGGCTGTAAATTAGTGCAGTTGCATCGCATGCAGCCGTTACCACACCTTTTTTTGGGG
>WEIS01058257.1:0-14894 GCA_013389965.1 Todus mexicanus
ATTCAAGAACATGCCACTATGAATTTATTTTCTCCTCTTCCATGCCGTATCCAGTCATCTCTAAAACACCCAAATACACATATTCTTTTCCTAAAAATTCCCTCAGGATGCCATGACTTAAGCAGTAGTTTAATTAGCTGGGAGGGAATAGTTAAAAATGTAGGGAGCTGTTTTCTACTCAGGGATCACATTTGTTGCATGGCTGGCCAAGATCCAGGAAAAGATCTATAAGAAGATGGTTTTCCTTAGTTTCAGAGAAAGAAGAATTCAAGTTTAAAAGGTTAGTAGTGAGTATAAGACAACAGAAAAAGAACGTTATAGGAAGCAATACCACCAGTTCCACCTTCATCTGCAGTCTGTTGTTCTGTAGAAGAAGAAGGTTTGTAAACTAAGTCGTAAGATCAAACAGTAAAAAAATGCAAGTTAACCCCAAAACAGGGAAGTTGGTTATCATTATGATAATTTATATCACAGCACTTTAAAACATGTTATAGACAAACACTGAAAAATCGATATTGGAGCTGACATAGGAACTTCTACTACTCACTTGGTACAATTCCACCAGTTCAGAAGACAGGCTGAATTAAAGCATTTTATTTATTCCATTCCTGCATAATAACTTAAGTTACTTATTGGCAGGGTCTTCCAGTTAGGCAGTAGATAAAAAGATCCCTTCCCCTGCAATCTTGATTTGCTGGTCTGATTCCAGAATGTTTACAAGCAGAAACAGTTTAATTATGTGAAAGAAGAAACAATCTGAGTTCAAAGAGTGTTAAAATGCATCACCTCATTTAGAATAGAACCTATTCTCTGAGAAGCCTGGACACTGTCCACTGCTATCTCCTTACCCACTACTGGTCACTCAAATATCAGTAGGCATTCTGTAAATCTAAGGCTGTGTTTAAAACATTTTAGACGGAATATTACAGTACAGCTGATTTCCATATTCTCTTTATCACGTCTTAGAGCGCTATTACATGTACTGCAGCTGAAGGACTCAGTTATTTTAATGTCATACGTTACAATTCCCCTTATCTGGTAGTCAGGGGCTGGCAATGCAATGCTGCCAGATGTGCTATTTCCCATGTGGCTTCTCTCTTGCTCTTCCCAAGGTCAAAAAAACTGGCTCTAAGTCTGAGCAGCATTTCAGGGCAAGTAGAGATACGATTCTTTCCCCAAGACCTACCCGTAGATCCTGTAGAACCGTAGATCCAAGATATGAAAGGATGCCCAGGAACCTGTGAATAGTGTTGCACCTGCCAGTGTTCATACAGAATATTCTGAGATTTTAGCCGTGTGAGAAAAGATGCTACCTACCTGCTTTGCTCTCTGAATCTGGAGTTACAGATCCTCCCCACGACCACCTCTTCTGTCGTGTTTCCAGTCGCTGATTCCGTTCCAAGGTACGATGCATAACTGCTTCATATCGCTCCTATCATCAAACAACATCTCTGTGAAACTTAGAACTATAAAGCACAGCTATGTCAGAGGACAAAATACAGATTTTCTTTCTTCCCCAGTATGACTTAGAATCTGTCTTACCTTTACTGCCTGATAACAAGCCTTTATTACAAGAACTGTCATTCAATGTTCAGGGCTATTAATGTTTTCAAAACACTACAAACATGATTAGGTTGAACTAAAGTAACTATGCTACTCTTTATTTAAAATAGCCACCAAACAGATTTCTTATTCAGTAAATGGCACTACTTAATTTCTAAATAGTGATAAAACCTAAACTGAGCAAAAATAATTGCTTACCCTTTAAATTATTTATATTCTGAAGTTATTTCTAAGAAGTGAAAATTCTCCAGTATAAAATACCAAGTACAAGGTTTTTTGAATTTTCAGAGAACTATATAAACACTGATCCTGGTCTTAACAGATACTGGCATTAATAGTGATATGATCAAATCAGAAATAGCAAGACATGAAGGCAAAACTGCAAAAATCAATCAATCAATCAATCAATCAACTCCAGATGTCAGCATCCACTGCTGACAGGACAAAGAGGACTGAAAGAAGCTTTCACTTCTGTCTCCAGGACCAAATAATGGGGGAACTTTCGCCCTTATGTATGAAGACGAACTGTAACTGTTTCTTCTCAGCCAGGTTTCCACGTGTGTATCAACAACAGATTTCTCTTCTGGAACAGTCATATCCCAAGTGATCTTTTGAAGTAGTATTTACTGCTGATACATTGCAGTAAGATGCCAAGGGGACTCATTATCCAAACTTTCTCCCTCTTGAGGACACAAGGCTTTCACCTTCTTTCAACACCATTTCACAACACAAACTTAAAACATCACAGTGTGCAATGGACAAAGTAAACTTGGAAGGAAGGGAGGAAGGATTCCAATCACTTGACAAGATAAAATTAGAAGCTTTTGTTTGAAACATAAAGCTTAGCTTTGCCTCTGTTAAAGAAACCTGAACTAGAATTTACCTAAGGTGCCAAGGTACCTAGACATGATGTAATTTGTAGATGATATTTCCATGGAGGTATCCGCAGTGCGGCAATTCTTCAAAGTCACAGTTAAAGACATAGGCTTCACTTTACAAACAACAGAAAATCAGTTATCAGCTCAAGACATCAACACAGTAAGCTGCACAGAGTGATTGAGCAGCTGTGAGAAGACAGGTATCTTAACCCTAGTCATGGCTAGTTGTCTTCAAAACTCTCTTAGGCAGAGAACCATTCCTTTGTCCAGATATTTGCTACTGTGCTTCCTTACCTAGGGAAGATGATGCATTAAATGAGACTTGGCTGAAGTACCAAACAAGAATGTTGGAGCCTGTACTTTTGACGCACTTCTATCTACAAAATTTACAAGTGTAGACATTTTTTTGCTGGCATGTATTTCCCTAAGATAGCTTAGCTTCTTTAGATGTGATTATTTTCTACTATGCTAGAGTACCAAAGTCAAGATCTGTTTTCACAGTAAAAGACAAGGTTAGCACCACAATCAAGCACTCATCAACTAGTCCTTGTCTTCCTTCCTTATTCAACCCCAGCGGTCACCTAAAACATATCCACCATCCTCCAAAGTACATGAATAAATGTACTATAGGCTTAGGGGTAACACATCGTGAAGTGCAAGGGATGCTTTTTGCTTAAAGTAGTTGCTTTAAGAGAGGATATTGCATTGGAGTGCAGTCAGGGCTCACCCAAACATTTCTGCCTCTTCTGCAGCAATGTAAACTATGCCATGAAGTCCAAATGGAGTATCAATCTGAACACACCCAGAAGCCAATTACAGATAAGCAAACACCAGCGTAAATACTGCCAGTCAAAAAGGGTAAAAAGGATGTATTGCTAGAACAATGTAAAGATGGCTGGACTGCAAGGGAGCAGCCAGCCAGGCTTCCAGGCTCTTCATCAACGACCCACAGCAAATTCTTATAACCAGCTTGTGAAAGCACATGTGCGTGTCATGCCTTTACTGAACCCTTTCAGAACTTGCATCGCATTTAATACATGCCAGTAGACCTAGTCTTCAAAAGGGATGGCACAACTTCATGTATTTATTTCTACTTTCGGCTTCTATCCATTTGCAGCATGTTCCGCAACTCAAATACTGCTCTGCTGGTCCACGTGCAGTCAAAGCAGTCGAGAAAGAACAGTCACTACACAGTTCAAAGCAGCAAATGCTAACTACACAGATAATGTCATCAACCATTCAACACAAACTGTAATTTAGGTTGCAGTGCGGGCCCCAGAAAGCAAGACACGGAATTAAGAAAAGTCCAAGACCTGTCACCAAAGCTGATTTACAAACAGAATCTACAACGCACACTGAAAGAAATCAAAGAATCTAGGAATACGAGGTGAGTTTTTTTGCTCGCATGAAAAATAAACAGTCACCAAACAGCAGCCACAGCTCCTGAGGTTCTGAGTGCCTTGAGTATAGCTCAAGCCAGGCCCAGGAGGGGGAAGGATGATGTGTGTCTATACAGTCCCCTGTAGCGATGGGGAAAATATTTTTGTTCCAATACATTCACCATTCCCATAACTTTCTATTTCACACTACCTCAGAGAATGGTAATGTAGGAAAGAAAAGTAGGAGTTTCTTTTAAAACTATAGTATTTTTAAAGTATAAATATAAATAACTGTATATAAATACAGTCTTAAAGTTATAGTAGTTTATGTAGTCAGTATGTAGTACCTTTTCCTCCTCTATTTTTTGTTTTCTCTTTTCTTCTACTGCTGCCCTCCGTTGTTCTTCTTTCTGCTTCTGTTCTTTTAGCTTTCTCTGTCTTTCTTCTAACTGTTTTTCATACTGGAGTTTTGCTTTTCTCTCCTTTTCAAGGATTTGTGTCTCTTTGGCAGCTGTAAATGTTTAAAAGAAAACTGAAGTCAAACTTAACTATTCACTGATACCGCAACGCAACTTAGAGGCAAGAGACTACCAAGCACGATTATCACCACTTAAGGCTAAAGCATACAGCAAGATTAGCTTGCAGAGCTGGATGACACTGCAACATGACAACAGAGGCGTCTTTAATTCTGTCCCCAGGTTAGGCTGGAATTAGAACCTTTCCTGCCATTAGACTTTACTGTCTAGACAGGAATGTCAGGACATGCATATACCCCACGTTAAGCAAATGCTTTTCTTGTCATTATAATAGAGAAGTCTTTATAAGTAAGTAGTAAGTTGAGTATCAAAAAGCAGAATTTTCTATATTGTGATTTTATTTTTTTTTTAGAACAAGTTATACTGAAAAGATTTAAAGCACTGACTGACAAGATGAGAAAACCCCACAGTTTCTGCATCTGAGTTGAAAATAGTTACACTGCTATTCTCTGCAGCCTCCACCTAGGACCAGCTGTGAGCAGCTCAACAGGAAGCTTCAAGTCCTGTGACAAAAAGCTACTGGTTGGATACACAGTGCAAGTATTTTCCACAGCTAGACACATGAATTGAGACATCTGATAATTACACAAACAATGCACAGGCAGTATCTGCATTCAAGGTCCCCCAAACACTTCTGAATTTATGTGTCCAAGTCCTAGGCTCTCTCCATGTCAGGGTACCACAATCATTCCCACTGCTGCGTGTCTCTGCTTTTATGTAAAGAAACAGAGGCCAGAGAGACGCTACCTGCCACAAGCTGGGAGACCAAGACCCAGGAGTGCAGAGCACACTGCGCCCCTTTCATCTCTCGCTGCGCATACACGCACCGATTCCCATCACAGACAGCATGAAGCTGGCAAGGGTTTTACACTCTTCTCTAGGTCTCAGATTGTTTGCTAAGATCAAGCATATACTGCCGACACTTCCATCCAGGAGGCATTTCAGCATGTTAGGAAACAAGTGACGCACTGTTCAAGGCAACCAGCCATTCAACTAGCTAAATCTTTTTTTGTTTCCTCTGAATTAGCATTTCCCAAACTTCAGTCTTCAGGGCTACAGGAAGCGGTTCTAACCTAAAAGTCTTACTTTCACAAGTTTATGATTTTCAATAAGAAATTGTCTAAACGTTCTCAGTGGTCACTAAGAAATGGAAGGTCAGAAGTGACACAGAGCTTCAAAAAGCTAAAAATCTCTGGAATATTTTCCTCTCAAATCGAGTACTTCTCCATTTGGGTTCACAGATGGTCAATGATGGAAGACCAAGAGCAGACTTTGTCTCTTGCCCCCAGCAAGCTGAAAGAAGTCACTGAACAAGAAGGAAGCTATTCCTTTATCACAAACATTTTTGGAAACTATATTTTAAACAAAACATGAAAATACCATGTTGCTTTTCCCGTTCTTCTCTACGCTCCCTGGCCAGTCTTTGTCTTTCCTCTGTTCTTAGAATGGAACCATCTATCACTGTTAAAAGAAAAATTGAAGACACATTATTGTCAGTTATTTTGAATATTCAAATTTAAATTTAAAAAATCAAGTCTTTACCATCTAAAGGATAATGGAACTTCCCAAGAGATATGCATATCACCAAAGCACTGCACATTCTAGACAAAGATTAAAGATGTCATCTCAAAAAATTCACAGGAAGCTGGATACTCCCCTTCTTCCCCTTTCCATTCCCTCACAACAACCAATCCACTACTTTAAACAGATGCAGTAGAAAACAGAGGTAATATTAAAAGGTCCAACATATACAGTCAAAAGAAAGCCAGAGCTGAAGTCAGATGTGTGAGAACATACTCTTATTCCAAATTCTGCTCTGATCCTCATTCTTGTACATATTAATTCCTATGACAAAGAATTAAAGAAATCTTGGAAAACTCAATCTAAGAACACATAGTTCACTCATTGTGACAAACGCAAAGCGCTATAGGACAGCTAGTTTGCAGGCTAAGCAGAACCAACACCGCTTAAGTCTTTGCGGGTATAAAAACTTGAACTTCAACATGAAGTGAAGTGGTAACCTGACCAGAGCACTGAAAAATATTTTATGTTTGTTGTTAGGTCATGCTGAAAAGACAGGAAACGTCAGCAAGTGAATCCTGAGTAAGGCAAGAGCAAAAGCCTGTCACTAAAACTAGGCATTCAATGAATCAACAAACCATCTACCAGGTGCTTGATGCTCTGATGCCTCCTGAAGAAAGTAAAAGATGTTTTATTCATTCCCTACTAACTCTCCCTTGTGAACTCAGTACTTCATTAAGAACAATGACAAATAATTATACCTGGTTTAGTTGCTGTCTTTATATTTATTGAGGTCTGGACTGCAATAGGGCTAATGCCACTTTGGCTTCTTCTTTCTTCTGCTATGGCTTGGGCTGCAGCAACTGTGAGAAAGAATTGTTCCATATTAATAAAAGCTCTACAACCAAAACTCATTAAATAAATACCTAAAATAAGTACCTATGTAGCAAAGTGAGGCTGCAGAGAGTTTTATTAAATAACTAACTTGGGAGTGCTCAACTTGTATAAAGAAAAAGCTTACTGAATGAGACTTGAGAGCTGGCACAGCTTCTCTTTGTAAAAACAACAGTAACAAAACCTTATGTTTTAAAATGTGTAGCAAAGGACGAGTTTCGAGAAAATCAAGCTTATTAAGTAACTTTTCTAAGAAGAAAAGCAATATTTAGCAAAATTATGATTCTGACTTACATGTAATAATAAAAACTCTTTGCTATCGCGCGTGTATTTGCACGCTGAGCACATACATGTACTGGTTGATTAGGATTGGCAGAATCATACTCTGATGAGACTCAAGCAGGGAAAGGTTCATGAAGACCTTTCATTATTTCATGACATCTAACAGGAAATAGATTAGCTGCATAAAGCAAACCATTAAGGGATGCTTGTAACATATTTGAAAATGACACCTTAAAAAATAAATTTAAATTATAGACGCCAAAACAGTAATTAGTGCGTTTGTGCAGAGACCCATTCACCTTGTTTGAGTTTCACCAAGGTGAGTACAGAACTGCAGGGCTACGACTTTCAGTTAATCATACAGAAATGAAATGCGAGCAATATTAATTTCACCAAATAAAACCCATTAAGAAGGCAGGGAGGCTACTGAATCACTTTGCACAGATATTTTTTATTTTGGTATCACCTTTCACTTTAACTAACCACCTTTTAGTGTGTGAAGGTGAAGCATTCCAGGGAAACAGACAGGGTAGCCTGTAAGACAGCACTACCCCATTTTCCTGCACAGCTTTGAACAGGAGTGTCCTTAGAGCAGCGACACCTTGTTCTCACCTCGACCGACAGACACAGCGAGATCAACTTGGTTCTTACAGAAAAGCCCAGCTTTGGGGGAAGCAAGAGAAAACACCACACGATCAATAAAAGACAGGAAAGCTGAAGTCGACCCCCGTTTTAAACAGTAAAGGCAATCCACGGAAGTAATGCACAACGTGCTGTGATTTCAATCGTGACGTGAAGGACGAATAGTAGAATTCGGTGTCGCATTTTAAAAAAGATGACAACAGCTTTGCCAATGATCTCAGGCTTCCCTTTAATAGAGTAGTGCAGAATGCAAAGGAGGAAGGAAGAGTCTCCCTCTTCTCCATGCATTGCCATGACAACTAGTTGTGTCATGGTAATAACCCTCCCCTAAGGCTGTGTCCAAGAACAATCACCTCAAAGTGTTTAATCCCATGTGATGTCAGTGATAAATGCTGATTACAATACTTATTCAGCAACTCTAAATTGTCACCCGCAGCTGTTGCCATGTCTTGAATTAATTTTTCATTGCAGCACCAAACAAAAGTCTTCCTCAGCTCCATCCCATACATCTCTGAGGCTCTTTTCAAACAAGTCAGAGACCAGATACACCTCCGCGCCAGGGTAAGATTACCAATTGGCAAAGAGAACAGCTAGAAAAGGGCTCACTGTAATTTCACTATGTAGATCAAAAGTCAGTCAAACAGCTGACTCTGTACACTGCTGCATGTCATGTGGCTGGGAATCGAGCCCCAAAATTCATCAAGAACAAAATTTCATAGTCTTAACACAATTAGATGTGAAAACAGCTTGAGGAAAACCAGCCTACTGCAGGTCTTTCTGAGAAAGGGCGTTTATATCCGATGACGACTCCATAGTTCACGAAGGTCGGAAAAATGTAAGCTTCTTCGAATACCATGAAAAGTTAAGGCAAATACAGAAACCCAGTTTCATCTTTTCTTCAGTCTCCACGAGCAAGGGAGGAGAGCCAGGAGGTGAATAGGCAGACCCAGTCAATTCAGCCCAGCCCAGCCAAATAAATTCACCCTACACCAAGTTTAGTTAAGACCAACACTGGAATTTTGACTCAGCTCTCAAAGTTTGAACATCTAGAAGCCTGTAACGAAGTTACAGTAAGAAGCAAGCTGCAATTGAAATTGCAATTCACCTCATTTCACTTGCAGAAGTGTTCTATTATTAGAAATCTTGTTGAACAAACCAGTCTGAATGCACGTCGGGGATTATGTATTTATTCACTCATTAAAAAAAATAAACACTTGAATAATGTTCATGATTAGAAGGCACTCATTGTGTCATATCTGCAAAGCAATTAGTTCATCTTAATTAATTAAGGTTGCAAAAAATTACTCGAGGGTCTATAGAACAGGAAAGTGGGTTACAGAAACAGCACAGCTTGCAAAGGACAGAGAGGGGAAAAAAGCCTAGAAATACTTTGCCAAAGGATTTTGTATCTCAAGTTTTTTGTGTGTATGTCCGTTAAAATATTTGTATTCACTGCTTCATTATCTGAATAGAAAAAAGTGCTTACAAACCTGAACGTAGCAGATTTAAAGGCAGTAGGAGCGCACCTTCCTGCTACACAGAAGCAATCCATTTAACTAACAGAAAGTTAGAAATGAAATTGAACTGGGTATTTAACCAAAAGATTATTAAAAGGCAAACAGCCATCACATTAGATGCATCCCCAAGATGTGTGAACTCAATTTCCCCAAGTCTCATGTCAATAGTCAGGTTTTACAGCCCTTGTCAATTTTATAGCAAATTTACAATGTGAAACTGTGATTTTCAAAATCCATATTCTACTAGAGTATGACAAAATGAACTGTATACTGTTGTACTCTGCAACCTCTAAAAAATTACAATTTTATTTTGTTGTAACACGATAAAAGAAATCCTGATCTTTGATAAATTTCAATGTTCTTTGGTACAGATGCCTGGTTTTTTGCCTAGTTTACAGTAACGAATGTAGCAATCAGCTTTGGAGCAAAGCTTCACTGAGAAGAATTTCCCATAAAATCTATCTCTGTAAAATAAGCCCAATACTTCTGTAATCAGGATACCCCAGAATGGGAGGAAATGGTTAACAACCATTTCACTACAACCTGTATCACCTGCTGTGTTACTGGGGGGTGCATTCACAGACATATCCAGCAAGCTTCCTGGAGAGGAAAAAGTCTCTCAGAGGCAAATTAAATCTCATTTCTATTCTGAGCTTCCCCTCCCACAGGAGTCACTAAAGGCTTTTGCAACTGTAATTTGTGATCAGCATAATGTCTGTGTTTTTTTCACAGTAGCGTACCTTTAAACACTTTGACTAAAATTGATAAAAATACACGCTGCACATGTGGCCAATAATAGTATTTGCATTCACGCACAATAAAATAGGGCTATTTGGAACACAAAATAGTTAGGTAATGTGGGAAGCAGGGGTTTTTTTCTGCACCCTCATCCCCGTTTAGCATTGTGTCTGGCCAAGCGTGTCCTGGATAAACCAACGGAAGCACCAGGAACTGGCTGCTGTCAGAGGCAATGTGCCAGATGAAGCCAACTCTCCCAGCGGCCCCGTCCAGCTCACGACCACGCTCGCTGTGCAGGTAGCGTGGTGCCTCCCTCGCACTGAGCACGATGGTACTGCCCTTCACCGATCAGGTTTCTGATATGCCCTGAAGAGACCGGTGCTAAAAATAAAACTTTCTTTCTATTTCAATCCTTGCACTGAGTTAATACCCTTGGCCCTTGCCAAGACTGTCAAAGGACCCACACAGTTGCTGTTCTTAGTAAACCTCATTAGAGACTGAAGCAGCTCCATCTCTTTACCTAGAGAGGTCTGGGGCTTCCACCCCATCGCCTCTCCTGGTATCTGTGACCCTGCTGGATGCTGCCCCACTTGCTCTTCTCTTCCTGTGCCGAACCAGAATGGAGAGCAGAACGAGCCAACTTTTACAGCAATCCCTTTGGCTCTTGTAACTGAATGCCTCATTACGCAAAGCAAACAAACAAAAATATCCCAGCCCATGAAACAAACGTTAGAAGGTCTCCCAAACACTAAGCATTGATATGAATCTGTTTTCATACAAGTTTAAAGCAGGTAACAAGAAGCCAATAAGCAATCCATAAACCAAGTGAATTTCCCAGCAAACGGTGTCAAGTCTGCAAAATGCCATTTTTATCTTGCTCCACTGCAGGCAGCGGCTGTTTGCCTAGTGGGTAGTGATCCTTTCCAGTAACATTCTTCAGACTCTTCCTCTTCTAACAATTTTTGTCCATGATTTCAGGAAAGACGAGAGAAGTCAGCATTCAGGTTTGCAGTCTCTGTGCGCTGTCTTTTAAGCTGATTTCCACTCACTAATTAACACAGGTTAAGACAAACGGATGCAAGATCATATGTTAGATGCTTTAAAACGGGGTTATTGGTTTTACACCATTACTCCTTGTTTAAAGGACAGTAGAAGAAGGATGGAGGCTCATACAAGCAGGTGGACAACACAAAGTTCCTAATCAGGAACAGAAGAGCCCTCTCTGTATGCATTCCTGTCCTCCCTGCTTTCCGCCTTCTTTCTGTCTTTCCCCGCTGATCCTCCTGTCCCGTCTTCGGGCTGCAAGGACTGACAGGCTCCACAACCAAACATGTGAGCCTCCCAGTAGGCACCTTCTGACGGACCAGCTGGAAGGCAGATGGTTCTCCTGTTTTGTCTGGGCAGCCACCAGATGGGAAGCACGCAGATCTCCAGAAAGCCGTGCACGCCGTCTCTCAGCTTCAGCAGCCCAGGAGAGCTTCCAGTTGTCTTATCCTTACTCCAGACTCTACTTGCACGCTTTCATTCTATACTCATTCCCTGCACAGGACACCTATTTTATTCCCTTTACGTGCTTTCCTCCCCTTAAGCCCGAATTCTGTACAACGATCTGTTTTACTTCCCAATGTTCAAGGTAGTTTAGGATAATTTCATACCCAAGTTCATCACAAGTATCGATCCCACTGGAAAACTCTTGACACGCACATTCCTTTGTAGTATACGAATTAGCAGCTCCACAAGTAAGCATTTGAGACATTCACAAGATTGTAAGTTTTTACTGATCCTTAAACATCCACACTCCGACTAAGAGCTGGAAACATTAAAAAAAAATTGCAAATCACATAATTAACAAACCACTACTTATTCCTTATAAGAAAACTTACAAAGATAAAGCTACGGCAATCTCAGAGACACGTTACTGTATTTGTTCAGTCCATGGCATGATCAGAGAGGCACCAGGAAGGTTCTGAGTTCATTTGTGAGCTCTTCTCTGCACACTTCTCCCTGGGGGAAGCACATAATCTAACCCAAACTTGAATGTAATACAAGAACAGTCCAAGGAATCAAAATTTGTCCTTAAAAGAATTGGCAGCCGTCTCCAAAAACTTTCCACAGTCAGACATGCTATTCCACTGTCCAACACCACACTAGGTGAGTATCAATCTTAGTCCAAACGCTAGTGATAGTGCTGTGAATGTATCTCCTACGGAGTCTTACTGATTCCTGCTGTCACTTGCATTCTCTTATTTTAAGAGACTGCTCAGACATGAGTTATGCTTCTCTCTACTTAATAGGAAAAGCAACTGCCAGCACAATGCTTAAAGGGGACAAAGATGTCACCGATTCTCACAGAAGCCATCACAAGGCTGGTAAGAAGCACTGCCTGTGCTGTGCAGGCATGATTGACAAGCTAAATCCACCCTGTTCTCAGGAAAAGACACCCAGCTTCACAGTTTGGGGTCCTTTATTAGTAAGGTACGTTATTATTCACAACTTGAATGAAATGAAACTGAACCACAGCAGGTACTCTGCTCTCACTCACTGGCTTCTGCTACCTTCACTTTCCCCTTTGCCACACTCTTCTTCCTCACAGCTCTGCCTCCTCTTCCCAAAGAAAGGTGAAAAGGCTTTGCATTCAGCACGATCCCCTTGTTACTTCAGTTTAAAGAACACAATCTTTCACCATTTCTCCTGATATGACAACACAATTTTACAAAAAGGTCCTTCAAAGGCGACACTTCTCGAATTCACACATTACCAACGCTGCAAACTAACGCAACTCGGATCAATTCCCCGCTCTACCTGGCATTAGGTATTAATCTGTTTATTGCACTGGGCGTACCGAGCTTATCTTCACTGTGACCTCTCTTCAGAGCTGACGCTTCCTGCACAAAGGACCTCCAAGCCTCACAGTCCCAGTCATGTTCTCCAGCAAACAGCCAGGCACTGCTGGCTCGTCTCCACCGTCTGAAAGCACAATCTTAGCAAGATGCAGCCACAGGGAAGCCAGAGCTTTGGAAAAGCTGCAGTGCTCATTATGCTTCTCAGCAAAAGAGCAAAGCGCTAAGGTATTTCTACTCTCTAAATTCTCCATCAGAATATATTAAGGCTGCATTTTAGATATAAAAAAAAAATTAATTTCTGCACAGTTACTGTGGGTTTTCAACTACAAATGCTCCTCCCTAACTGCAGAAAAAACAGAAATTAGCTTTCAGCCACCTTGGGTGATTTCTTTTAAAGATATATTAGACATCTCCTGCAATGCTGATGCAATAAACTGACTGCAAATCCCTTGTGAAGCTTCCCAAGCATAACAGAAATCAGTATTTACCTATTTCTGCATAGTTGAAATTCCAAAGTATCCTAATACAGTGGACTAAAATGAAAGCAATTTATAAAATAAATATGGCTGTACAGAATTTCAAGTGGATTCACTGTGAAATTCAGTAGTTACGTCACTTAAGGTAGGTGGATACATAAGAATACTCCAAACCTGACAGAACTAGACACAGGTTTAACAGCTAAAGGACCAGAAAGGCAAAATGGCAGAATTTTAAACACAGTGTGGAAAATTAGTAGTACCCACTCTGCTCTACAAATCATTTTCTTTCTCTAGTAACACTTTCTGATGCCTTACGCTCCTGAAGTATATAGAAAAAGAATAAAACCAACAAGTTTTGTCCCTCACATTGGAATGGCTTATAAGATGTCACAGCAATCCCACTTGTAACGTGCTCTGTGCAGTTTAGTTCCTACTGTAACTCCAGCTCAAGCGTTAGCAAAAGCTAGACAGAGAGAAATCTGCTAGCTCTGCTCTGCTCCTCCAACTCTGGAGGCTGCCTTCCACTGATTACTGTTCACACTCCTGCACAGCCACTGCAAAAAGTAACTTTGAGGCAAACTTCTGCTCTCTTCTCCTCTTTCACATCTGTTTTTTCCCCTTGTATTATTTATTTCTTTTCTCCTGCACTATCCCTAGCACCAGGAATCAGCTAGCCTCTATCTGCCAGCTCCCCCCTTCCTTAGCAGTCTGGTTTCTTTTGCTTGCTGGAAGCCTGTTCTTGTAACTGCTTTTGTCCTCTTGTTTGCAGGCCGACTATTGTTTAACACCCCCAGCCCAAACAATGCCAGACAGAGCACAGCCTAGCACTAAAAGTACCAACTTGAGACAAACCCTGTGAAAACACCATTTTGACTTTTCTTTAGATGGGAGGAGAACTCCTCCTTTACACGATAGCAGCAAAACCTGCTGCTTTTGCTTTTTACACTTGGTAGATTTCTTACGGCAACTTTAGAGCTCAATCAAACACTGTCTCTGCTTCAGGAGAAGAGGGGCTGTGTTGGCATTTACCCCCAGGAGATCAGCCTCCAGACTCAAATCAAATCATTCGATACAGCTGCGCACAAGAATAGTGCTGTAAGACATGGGCAGGCCAGCAGCATGTTTAATGCAGCAAACTCACTGTCTAAAACAGAGCAGCGGTGCAAAATGTAAAAGGAATTAAACTGCAAGATTTCTTAAAGCTGTATGATTAACCCATCTAACGAAAAAATGAAAGCTTTGAGGCATCCACTACAAGTAATATAAGACCCCAGCAAAGTAATCAGCAATCAGTCCCTGCCCCGAAGAGCTTAAAGAATGGGTAAGTGAAAAACGGCAAAAGGGTGTAAAAAACCCAAGCAGGATAAAAGCGCAAAGTGCACCAATAAAGAGACTGATATTTTTGCTTAACTCATTTCCTAGTTGCAGAAAGTCTTTCAGAGAAACTGGAAACTAAGGTGACGCTTGCTGATCTGGTCTGGAGGTGACTGTCCCCAGTTTTGAATACACAGAACACAACTGACACATCACTGACCAACATTTTGCTGCAAAAATAAGTTTCTTTAAGAAATTCTCTTGGCAAAACTAAGTAGAGGATAAACTTTCAAATTAATTCATGTGTT
>WEIS01058258.1:1721-12536 GCA_013389965.1 Todus mexicanus
GCAAAATATTTGAAGTCAACTCATTAAAAATATGCAGCATGTAAACACTCTCCCAATCTTATGATTAGATGCCAAACAGCATGAATTTTCACCAGTCTCTATTCAGTTTTTCTCAAGTAGAAAGACTAATTCACATAGTTTTATTAAGTGTACACTTTATCTGACTGCTTTGCAGACATTGTAAGATTAGAGTCCCTTTGCAGGGCATAAAGTAGAATCACTGCACATACTGTGCAGGCCACAGAAAGTAGCATTTAGAAGATCCTATCAAGTTGTTTGCAATTATCCTGTCTCTCTACAAGGTTGCTGAAAAAGTTCTTTGTACCTAAAGAAGGTACATGTTAACAACATAAGAGAAACTGTGAGACGTGAGACTGTGCGGATGCTCACATTAGAAAGAGGTAGCGTAGGGGTGACAAGTAAGAAAACAATATGGGTGAGGAAAGTAGTCAGGATACTAACTTGGGTAGCACAGGTGGTGGTGGTGGTGTCATAGAAGATGACAGCAAGAGAAAAAGGAACGCAGAAAAGAGATTCAGAAGTGGATGAACCAGTGGAAGGATGCAGGACAAAGATTGCAGAGTTGAGGTCCTGACCCAGGAATTGGAGGGGTATGTGCACAGGTATCACTGAGCTATCTCTGGGATTGCTGGATTTCTGTTTGTTGTATTGCAGATGCTCTAGAGCCCACTGAGTAGTAAATCAAATGCTTCAGGATATGCCTTGATGCTCGCAGTGAGGCTGACTTCAGAACGCACTGGAAATTGATCATACTGACCCCTGATCCCTGATGCACTAGAGACTTTCTTCAAAGGGATCTGCACTTATTTGAGAAGCATCAAGATTTTCCAAACATAGGGCAGTCCAAAAGGATGTATTATACAAAAGCAGTCCCAGTCAGGCTGCCAAACATCTGGAAATTCTGAAAAACCTAAAAGCAAAACCTCTCAAGTTTCATAAAGATAAGACTTTCAAGCAGAACAAAAGGCAAAAAAACCCACAAAAGAAGACATGCCTGAACAAGAATGGACAATGGCTGGCCTGATGAGCCCAGCCTAGCAAGCCAGGGCTGCTGCTGGTGGCATTCAAGAAACCTCAATCTAGGAATTCTTGGCCTAAGTTAATGTCCCTGTTGATTATGCAGATAAAAATTTTGACAGTAAGCAACAAAAGGAGTTTACTGCACGAATTGCAATTAGTAGAGGAGAAATGCTATGTTACGCTCTCCAAACATTTGTTCTGTTTATTATTCCAATGAGCTAGATAATAGAAATTGTTAATTTAATTATCAACAAGCAAATTTTCTCAAGTTCATTATGATTTATTCAATGTATTGACAACGAACCAGTGGCAGTTGTAAAAGATCCCTTGAAAAAGCTATAAAATTAAGGCATCCACAGGAGATTTCCACATACAAAATTTTGGAAACAGGAATTGATAGGTATTTACACTGAGAAATGGACATATTGTATCTCTCGCTTGGAGATTAAGTCAATACCCGTCATTCTCTGTGGTATTCTCTGGTAGATCAAATAGTTCCACAGGTCCTTTCTGTTCTTCCTCTTGCAATCTCTCTTTTCCAAACTCTGAAGGATAAATCTACAAATGCAACAATACAAAATTAATTCTTTAATTGTAGAGGCATAACATACACCAACTAAGAAAAAGTATTTCACTGATCCTTTTAGACTCTAAGTTCTTTCTCTAAAAATCAGTAAAGGGATCAATTCCATAAATTTTAATACCCTCTTAATTTTAATTTACAGAAAAGACAGTAGATTAAACAAACTGTCTGTTACAAATGAGAATATTTTGGGACAGATGAAGAACAACAGGAACCCTGTCTTCGTTCATTTCACCATGGCCCTTTTCAGAAAGGGGTATTTGACTATAACACTTTTCAGAAAGCTGGAGGGAGACACTAAAAATGGAAAAATGTAACGTATGTGATCAGAATTCAACCAGTTGAATAATAATTTAAATGTGGTGAAAAACAAGAAGTGTTGTGCAATAGTTAAAGTGGTTGCCGTTATACAGTTGTATTGGGTTTGGCTGGGCAGGAGTTAGTGTCTCCATAGCTTCATAAGACACCGGTGTTGTGGCTGCTGCTGAGCAGGGCTGGCACAGCACCAGGGGGATGGGGTGGACAAGATCTTGGGAAGGGACACAGCCAGGACAGATGACCCAAACTGTCCAAAGAGCAATTCCATAGCATCTGATGTCAGCTCAGGTATAAAAGCTCGAGGAGAAGGGGAGGAAGGGGGGCATTTTTGTCAGAAGACATTTGTCCTCCAAGCAACCGCTACGCATATCGGAGCCCTGCTTCCTGGGAGAGGCCGAACATTGCCTACTATGGGAAGTAGAGATTAATATATATATATCTTGCTTCGGTTTGCTGCGCGCGTGGCTTGGCTTTCTAATTTACTCATTAAACTGCCTTTATCATACCCCACGAGCTGTTTCCATCTTATTCTCTTCCCCCTTTGTTGTTGAGGGAGGTGTGTGTACTGAGCAGGGGAAGAGTGATAGAGGAACTTGGTGGGTATCTGGCACTTAGCCAAGGCTAACCCACCACAACAGTAAAAGTCAGTAGTCCTTTTAGAGATCAGGTCTTACCTTAACAGAAAACACCATTCCTCCCTTGGGCGTGAAAGAATTAAACAGGGCCAGTAAATCCTTAGCCTTCAGTCTATCCCAATCCATGTTACAAACTGCTAATCGACTTGTAATCTGAATAGAGAGGGAGAAAAAAAGGACAAAGTTCATAGGGAAAAAAAAACCCAAACAGAAGCAGCATTTTCCTCAGAGTTTGTACCACTTAAACTAGCGAAGGTCAGAAGCAGCAACCACTGAAGCAATTAAGAAGCACAGAAATAATGAAGCACCACAGAATGGACTGCACCAATCACAGATTTAGGGCTGCAGTTACATCAGCACTTAAGAGTTTGGTATCATCATATGGTTGGTCACAACAGCAACCAGAATCACAATATTCTAACAGCACTAGATACTGTGATTTCTTCTACAGTAACTGTGCTCAACTTTAAAGTCCTACTTCACTGTCTAATGATTTCACTGTCTAATGATTTCCTGTTTTCTTAACAGGAAAAATTTTAAAAGCCCAACCAGTAGTCAACAAAAGCAGTACAATTTAAATTCTGGAAATTATGAAAAGCTCAATTCTGCTTGTTCTTTCACTTACAGAGAGCTTATCTATCTCCAGGCTTATTTATCTCTGCTTAGAGGGAAGAAGAGACACCACAAGTCTCATTTTCAGCCAATTTCATCACCGCTTGTGTTCTGTAACTCAAAGGCTGAAAAATCCTTAATGAAATTGCTTCCTTTAATGAAAAATAATTTCCTAAACGGTTTCATACATTAAGGTCAATAACAAACTCACAAGAGCATACATTTCTGAGTTTGTCATGTAGCAACTTCCCACATATGAAGTATTGTTACCTCATCTGCACAAGGGGCGTCTTTATCCAGCTCACGCCATGAATGCTCTATCTCTGGCTCCTTTGGAAATAGGTCATTTAAATCCTCATCATCATCTGAGCTCGTGTCAATGTTCCCTATGCCTCTAGCTAGATCAGGCCCATTATCACTTTCTTCATCATCTTCCAAATCACTATCTTCTTCGCCTGTTTCTTCATCACCTTCTATCTCCTCTTCCCGATCACTGTCTAGGTCCTCCTCCTCGCCCACATCTCCCTCATCTTCTGGCTCCTCTTCTCCCGATTCTGCATACTCAGAAGCGTCACTTGCAGAAATTTCTTCCTCCAGGTGGCTTTTATTAATGTCACTTTGATCACAGGTGTCTGTGCACACAGTCACAAAAATATAAACATTAGATACCTGGTTTTATATTGGAATTATATATTATTCTTTGCAAAGAGGAAAAAACCCTCAGGTTTTCTTGATACAGATTTACAGAACCCCTGAAATGTTTAACAATGCAGAAACAAATGACATCAGGGAAGTGCAAACAACAGTATCACCTCTTCAGCTAGTCTAAACTGATCTCATCTAAACTACTCTTTAAGCCCAAGATTGTATTATCAGTCTCAAACTCTAATGAAATATTACTCTTATTCTATTTGCATGTATAGAATCAACAGATGGAAATTAGATTTCAATAATATGCAAAGAAAGTTTTTCTTCAAGTCATGCATTCTCTCTAAAGCCCTCTAATATTAATGGTGTGATGCTGCCATCTTTACATTTTCAGTCAACAAGCATTGATAGGCTGAAGCCTTAATGGCACCAGACCTTACGTATATATATATCCATCCCACTTTGATTCTTCAGTAACACTGAATCTGAGTCAGTCAGCTCTTTTATGGCTGATCTTCCAAAACATATTCCAAGGATGAAATGAGCAACAACATCTAAGCAAACTTAGCTGAATGCAACCTGTTATTTGAACAACTAACCTGATTCTTTTATTTTTCCTTCTCGAGAATGGTCCCTCCTGAGAGCTTTAACCAATTTAGTACCACTTGGTTGTGAAGATTTCTGCTTGATTTCAACTGAAATTGATCTTCCTCCTGATGCATCTCCTTGCTTGTTGTCCCCTTCGTGTAAAAAGCCCTTGTTTCCCCAAGAGCCATGAATTTCTGGTGCAGTCTCTCTAGAGTCCTCTTTCAAGCTGAACTTAGATGTAATTCTTCGTTTTTCATTTTTAAGGTTATCTAGTTTTGCAGAATTCGCTTTTCTTTTAGGTTTAGCTTTTTTTTTTTTCTTTTCCTTAATTTCTTTACTATCATTGTCTGAAAGATCAGAGTCAGATTCTGACAAGGCATAAAATTTTCTAAGGTCCTCTGTATTAGCGTAGTTCACAGGGCGGCCTCTTTTATCTACCGTATATTTCAGCTTGAACTTCTTGTCGTGAAACATAGCTCGAAACCGTTTGTCAATTTTGACTTTACGTTCTTTTTCAGGCATCTCCCAAAACCTGGGATCCCTTGTAATGCGGCTAAACCGCGCATCGCTCAGTATTTCCTCTTGCAATGACATTTTTGACGCCATCGAAGACTTGGCCATCTGTGATATGGAAAAAAACCCCACAACAAACACTTCTGATTTAAAAATCTGATTAACACAGATTTGGTAAGCAAGATACCACTTCTGATTAATAAACCTGATTACTGTAAACTTAAAAAAAAAAATTAACAAAAGTAATTTCTAACTAATACCTAAAAAATCCTTCCAAATGGACATACAATTTATCTATCGACTTATTTATCAATTTGTAAAATGCACGGCAATTTAGACGAGTCATAAATAATCCACTAACTCCCACAGCCTTAGCCACAAATCTCAGCTACTTCAGATAATGGATACGCAACTAAAAAGGTCATAACGGCTGCAGCTACAGCCTCAAGTAATCACCCAGCGCCCCAGAACAAGCCCTACAGCAGTTTTGAGAGTAAGCCACACCTCAGACCTTCACTTCCCACAGAAATTAGGGCATTTTACACACTAAAGCGCCACTTCAGAAGGAAGCCAGCGAGGGGGCGAGCGTTGTGCTGAGCTCAGGCCGGGGCCGGCAGCGCAGAGCCTCAACATGGCCCGGCGGCAGCAGCACCTGCCCCGAGCCGCCGGCCGCGGTCCCCCCGCTCCCTCCCAAGCCCAGCGGCAGAGGAGGCCCTACTGTGCAGCTTCACTCGCCCTTCGCGGCCAGTCGGGCCCACTCACCACTCCCAGCCGCCGCCGCCGACCCCGCCGCGTTCCCTCACGCCCAGGCCACGCTGCGTCCGCCCCGCCCCGCCCCTTCCGGCAGTGCTACGGCGGCCGCAGCGGGACAGGTGGCCCGCAGCCAATCATGCGGCGCGCCCCGCGGAAGGCCGGGGGACGGGGACGCGCTGGTTGTCGTGGCACACGCGCTGTGCGCGCCCCCGAGGCTATGGCGGCGGCTGCTCTGCGGGTGCTGCGGGCGGGGCGGGGCGGCGGCACCGGCAGCAACTGGCGGCCACTTTGGGCGCTGCCGGGAGGAGCCGCTGCCGCTTCATCTCCCGGTGGCGCCGCGTCCGGCCGGGGCGCGCTGAAGCCCTTCGACCGGCGGCTGAAGCGCAAGCAGAAGAACTGGGCGGCGCTGCAGCCCCAGCCCGCGCAGTGCGACTACCTGCGGGAGGAGGTGGGTACGGCCGGCGGCCTGGGGCGGCCCCTCGGGGAGGTGGGGAGGCCGCGGGTAGTGCCGAGGGGCCCGGGATGCCGGCGCTGACCGGCGGTTTTCCACTAGGTCGGCTGCAGGATTGCGGACAGGGTGTTCGACATCCCCAGGTAAGCCCCACTGCGGGGGGCGGGGCACCGCTTCTGTCTCCCCGCTTCCCGAAAGCCGCAGGGTCTTGATCACGGCCGGGGGACGTGGCCCTTGGGAGAGAACGGCGGCTGGGGAGCGCTTGACCCAGTGCTTGCGCCCAGCTCCGTGTGGGTAGGTCGGAAAGACGTGTGGAAGCTGGCAGACAAAGTATAGTCTGAAACTTAAAATAGTTTTAAGTCTTGATCATGTTTTCTGCTGCTAATCTTATGTTTTAGAACATTTTCTCTTGCTTTGGATATCGGCTCGGGAAGAGGTTACATAGCTCAGCATTTGGACAAGGTATTGTCTCTTCATACATGAAAGTACATATTTACCCTTCTGTTTTCAAATAGGGCATTATTATAACAAAGCAATCCTCTTAATTTTGGTAAGGTAACTCCTTTTAGGTTTTTTCCTCTCTCGTATCTGTACTCTAAAAGATGTGTTGCACGGGACATTATTCTATTGTCGCCAAAGACAAATAGTAGCGCAAGGGAAGCTGGCTGTTTTATGACAATTAACCTTTAGTCTGGAGTGTGGATATGCACCTTTTTTATCCATCTTTGTTGGACACAATTATTAAAGAGAAGCATCATTTTGGAGACTCGTAAGCAGTGAACAAGCTACACTTTGTGAACTGCCCTGTAAGTAAAGGTAATTTGTTGGCCATTAGTCTTTGATTTATGTTTGACTGAACTTACGCCAAAAAATGCAGAATATATTTTCTGTTACTGCTTAAACCTCAGCTATTCTCCTTGAGAGCACTTTCTAAGTACTATGTTAGGGGAAAATACGCTTTCTGCTTTACTTAAAATTTTTATCAATCATGGAAGAGATGCTATCTACCTTATTATAAATATGTGTAAGTGTTCCCAAAAATGACTAATAAAAAAATGAAATCTTTGATAGACTTTCTAAATTTCATTTCAGGAAACAGTCAAAAAACTTATTCAAGTTGATATTGCAGAGAATGCGTTAGTAAGTAGCTTTCTGAATGCTATTGTACTTCAAATCTGTAATACAGGGAAGCAAAATAAGTGAGTTTCTGATGTTGTTTTTCTTCTAACCCAACATTAGAAAAATGCTGTAGAGTCTGAAATCCCTACAGTCAGCATTGTAGCTGATGAGGAATTCCTTCCTTTCAAAGAAGACACTTTTGATCTTATTGTTAGCAGCTTAAGGTAGGCATACAGCATTTATGTATGTTTTGATTTTTGGTTAAAGATGTCAAGTAATGTTCTTTTCGGGGTAATTTTGAGAAATGACGGAGGAATATTAGTATTTCATTAAACAGCAATAGGAAATGTACTTGCATAGTTAACAAGTGTATATTGGGCGAAACTGTGGTCCTGGTGGTTCTTACTGGTTTGTTTGGTTTTCCCCAGAACACGTGTAGCATCTCTCTTTTCTGCATTTTGACAAACTCCAGGACTTACATCTTCTCAACTTAAAAAAACACAACATATTGTGTGATCTTTTGTGTTTCTTTACTGTCATTTTTAGACAGGCGTTTCAGAACTTGTGCAGCTTGAGAAACCAGTTTGTTGGTTTGGTTTCTCAAACGTACTTAGATAATGTAACACTTACTTACACTTTCTAGACTTTGTTTAGTATGCAATTATAAAATGTACACTTCTATCATTTCAGTTTGCACTGGGTAAATGACCTTCCTAAAGCTTTCAGAGAGGTAAGAATCTGCGTTTCAATACACAAAAACAATTCTTGCCATTATTTGCATACAGAGCACTCTATTTCTACTAATTCTTTAAATAAAAGGCACAAAAATAGCTCATGTTGCACACTATTATTTTTTGTGGTACTTTTTGCAGTGTGAGGATCATCAGTTGATATTTCTACTAACTTACTGTCACAAATCAATTTGGAGTAAATGTGAAACAATATTTGCATAGTAGTTTATGGTCTCAACAGCTGAGTTCATGGCAACTAGTGTAAACCAAGGCAATGCTGCTGATTTTTATTGCATGTTAGCAACATATTGTATAAGAGTTTTCTATATCTAACTTCTCCAGAACTGGTTAATTTTTCTTATTGCAGTCTTCCAGTTTTTATTATAGATTAAATAGTCTCAGCTATTTATCTTGAAATACAACTTGAATTAGATAAAGGCTCTTTGATTTTGAAACGAAGCAAACACTTGTTGAGAACAGAAAACTGCAACTGTTACTGAAAAAAATCTGGTTTGGGATTATTCAGCTCCTTCCTGCAGGTGGAAGCTTATTTCAAATTGGCTAATTTTGCTGGTTTTTCATTTTTTTCAAACTGGTCTGTCATTACAGTGCTGTTCTGTCACCTGTTGGTATGAAGAGGAGCACACTGCTGTTGTGGAAATAATAAAAATAGATATCACAATGTCTTCAGTTCCTTAAAAAAAATACTTGGAAAGAAATATATTATTTTCTCTGACATTTGTGTTCTATGAAGTATCAAATATTTTTACCCCAACAGTAAGAGTAACTGACATGTTAGAATGTCCCACAAAGGGGAGAGAACTGAGTTCTTGGCTAACTTTCATTGTGAACGCTCATTCCCTTCATTGGGACCACTGGTTTTAACTAATGGAAGCTGCCTTCAACTGCTTAAATTTCTTTGATATTGCTATTATGGCTAGTTAAAAATAAATAGAGATAAGCATAATAAGAATTGTCTTGCTCTGTTGCACATTCACAAGTGCAAAGGTCACTACTGGAAACGAAGGCCTCCATTTCTCTTAAGTCAAGCTATTGAATAGTATTTTTGTTACTCTGATCCGAGAAAGCTTCTGCTTACTTGTACAATCTCAATCTACCTTATTTTTCAGAAGTAAAGTAGTTGAAGATACTATTTTGGAGTATCCTGCTGAAAGTAGTTTTACCCTAGATTTTCCAGTGTATTTTGTGTTTCCTGACTGTAAGTGTAATTTCTGAGGATTCACTCTTCAGAACAGATTACATATCTTGCAGCGTTACCAAAAGCTTTGGCCTTTGTGGAATACACTCAATATTAAAAATGTATTACAACCATGCTAATGATTGCTTTAATTTCATGTAAAAAAAAAAAAGTCGTAAGAACTTCTTAGTTACACAGGCATAATAATAAAACATTTTTTTTTTCCCCCTGTGTTGTAGATTCACCAAGTTCTTAAGCCAGATGGAGTGTTCATTGGTGCGATGTTTGGGGGAGACACTCTGTATGAGCTTCGCTGCTCTCTGCAGCTTGCAGAACTGGAGAGAGAAGGGGGATTTTCTCCTCACGTATCACCATTCACTGCTGTCTCTGATTTGGGACATCTGTTGTCGAGAGCTGGCTTTAACACCCTGACTGTGGTAATTATAAATAAAAGAATAATCAGACAGAACAATCCATCAGAGCTGCTTGTATATATAAAAAAATAAAATTCACTAATGTATTAGGGATGTACTGCGTCCTCCTGCGTGTCGTGCACCTTGCTGATTAAGTTCCTGAAGTAGCCTGGCCTGCCTCTGTCTTCATAGTGATTAATGAAACAATTGAGGTGTATCTTTGGTCAATGGCCCAGCAGAACTTGGTCTTCGTGGAGAAATGTCAGAGAATGTTAGACCTGCTTGAAAAAGCTTTAGACACTGTTGCTGTTTCTTCTAAAACCAAGAAGAAAATAATGGTGTTTCAATTGATATTTGATTGCATTTGGGCTACTAAATAAAACTTTTTGGAAATGTAAAGACGGTGCATTCTTCTGAGACAAAACAGTTTCAGTAGGAGTGGCAGATGAGTATTCCATTAACACACTCTAACACTAAGCTTCTTATTTCTTTTAGGATACTGACGAAATTCAAGTCAACTACCCAGGGTTATTTGAAATTATGGAAGACTTGCAAGGCAAGTATGTACTTTGGGGAAACATAAATGTTTTCTGTATCAGTGACACAGGCACAGAAGTTTCACTGTGTGTTTCCCAACTCATAGGATGATTGGGTTGGAAGGGAGCCTTAAAGGTCATCTAGTCCACACCCCATTCTAGAGCAGGTTGCTCAGAGCCTTATCCAACCTGACCTTGAATATTTCCAGGGATGGGGCATCCACCGCCTGTCTGGGCATCCTGGGCCAGTGTTTGACCACCTTCATTGTAAAAGAATTCCTTTTAAAAATAAATAAGAGTTTATAGTGACAGGGGAAGCATTATTTTTTTTCTGATCTAGTGATTCAGGAGATGATACCTGTCAGCAGCTTTGTCTTGGGAAGCGGACGTCAAAGATTTGCTGTTTTGTGGCCTGCTGTGAATTTTCTGCTTCTCTTGTATTCCCATTTTTTTTGTGAGCTTGTTCAGCGTAAGCTGCTGAAAAGCTTTGAAAGGGAGACAAAAGCATATATCCCACATACTAACTTTTCCACTGAGCCTCTCTAATTATCCGGACATTCAGGAAAAACTGCTTTGCAATGAGAATAAATAGCCTCTTGAATAGGAGTCTACTGAGGAATGAAAAAAGGAACTGAGATGTTTAACAATGGAGTTAGTATTCTGATGGCATTCATCA
>WEIS01058260.1:0-10300 GCA_013389965.1 Todus mexicanus
CCAACCTTAATGATTCTATAAGAAAAAAGGAAAGTTGGGGGGCACCGGGGGAATCAAACATCCTTTCCTCAGTCCAAGTCAATCAAAATATTTACATTTCCTCATTTCAGTTCTGATTTTTTTGCTTTGCTGTTAGTTTAGATAGGAGGGCGGTCAATTTAAATTTGAAATTCAACTATTTCTTGACAAAAAAATATTAACGGGTCAATTTGACAACCTCAGAACGTCTCCAAAACATTCTTTGAATAAGAAATATAACAAATTTGGAGGTTTCACCAAAGCTACTCTGACTTTGACAAACCAGAGCTTACCTGTCCCCTCTTACCCCAAGGAAGAGGCAGCTTGTTGAAGAAATCCCAGCCCACGTTATCGATTATGCAAGTCCTGCGCTTTTGCAATAGCCGGCTCAGGAGCCTGCATCTAGGCAGAGAGTAACTGGGGACAAGCAACCCTCACCTAATGAGCTTGTCTCCATAGGAAACTACACATCCAGCTATACATGTAAACATCACCTTTGGTCTATTAATACGATCTGAATAAATTGCCGTCATTATCTTTTCTTTTCTTCTTCTAAACCCAAGATGGAATTACTGAATAAAACACATTCAATTTATTATTATTTTTTTTTCTCCCTCTCCTAATCTGTCTCTCTGTGATTAAGCCAGCGCTTGCCTACCAAGGGTAGCCTTGGGCTCTGCTGTACAGTCACCTCTGCCGTGTTTCAACATGTTGAGGGTTTTTTTAAGCTGGGGTAAAAAAAAAACAAAAAAGGGGGAAAAAAAATCCCAACAACCAAAATATTGAGCTAGATGAAGTTACCAGGGTTACTGTTTCTTGGCTACTGCTGGTATTAAAAAAGAAAAAGAACTATTGTAATTATTTAGGGTAAAACAATTCAGAGTGGCACAAGAAAGATGCTGTGGATAAGCTTGTCTAATCCTTCCAGCCCAAGGTATTCTGTGATTCTGTATGAGAGTGTCTAAAGATACCTTGCTTACAGAAATAAAGCCACAAATAAACAAAGAGAAAAACCCCAGCCACAACATTCTGCAGGTGATCTTGAGATGTTGTTTGCAAGGTAGGAGGAGGCTGGAGGGAGGGAGGAGAGAAGCAGGAACTGTCATGTGCCTTTTTATGGGTAACCATCTCCATTCTCCCTCTCCTGGAGCAATAACGCCCACCTCAGCTTCACGCCACCCAAGGTTTCTGGAGTCCTTTGAGAGAGAAATCACCCAGACCTGAAGGGCCCTCTGCTCTTCGTTGTATTGAGCTGGACTTAAACATTGGAACTTCTTTTTGTTCCAAGGGGAGAACATTAAGCTGACGTGCAGAATCCTCACTTAGAGGGCAGAGACACTTCCTGAATCAGTGCTACCACCTCTTGGCCTCTTCCTGGTCTCTGTAACCATCTGAGTGTCCCAACACAGAGCTACACACCAAACATTTCTGAGCAGGGAGCACCACATCACTGCGGAACAATGAATTCAAAAAAGGCAACAAGCAGAAAAGAAAGATTTAAACAAATAAATCACAATTCCTAATAATCACACTTCAAAATAAGGTGTTTCACCTGTGTGTTTGGGAATAGCGTATTTGAACAACTTCAGATTCAGAAAGCAAAGAACGGGAACAAGAAATTTTCCAAGATGACATAAGGAGCTGGCAGGTTTATCTGCGCGCTGCTCCCTCCAGGGGTTAATGTGTGGAACTTTCCATCAAAGAAGGGGAAGAAAAGAAATCTCCTTTATTCTGCCTCTTTGGGTTCCCTCCCTGATATCTTTCTGGTGTTAGGAAGCATCGCCCTTTCAAACTCTCTGAAATACCCAATATTGCTCCTCCAGAGGGGAATGGATAGTGTCCCTGTTGAATTGCAGCTGTCACAACCCTCGATTACTACAGCACACAACTGTTGAAGGGAGCCAACTGGAAAGTCTAGGAATTTCCAGCTAAAATACAAAACTTCACCAAAACTGGCTTAGATCGGTGTCTGTTTTCATTAGAACAACCTATGTCTGTTCCACTTTATGAGTTTAATTTCAACTTTAAAACCAGAAAACTTCAAAAGAAAAAAAATAGTCTTTGTGGAAATTTGTGTTTATCAGTAAGGTCGATTTCACTGACTGAGAAAGGATAGAAATCCAACAAGTGATTACAAATGCCAAGATGGTTTTTTGCCTTTTCAAAGACTCACGATTGCCGTGGCTTGGTGAGTCAGAGACTGGAGCGGAAGACCAAATTCAAATGCTATACCCAAAGGTTCGGCTAAACAGCGGCTCACATTAAAAGGCTCTTGCACAACTGCAAATTAGTGAGCTGCCTGCAGGAGATCTCCTAGTGACATTTTATTTTATGCTGGAGCTCAGTCTAGAAAGTTTCCACGTTTTCCTGGCCTCCCTGTGCACAACGACCGGTGAATCCAGGGCTGGTCCTGCTCACAAGCTTCGCTCGTTATTTCTTGTCGAATGAGGCTTCCAGATCTGGCTTGCAAACCACCCCTAAACCTTCTCCCTCCACCTGCAGCGGAGCCCAGATGTAGAAACAAATGTTTTCACTCAGGCAGGTTTCTTTCAAGGAGGATTAATTCACAAGAACTGACAGTGAAAATGACAGTTGCTGATCTAGCTTATCATAACAGCGTGTCACAAGCCTCTACGCCATTGGGGCAGGGATTACCAGCTTAAACTGGGATTTATATTTTTGTAAAGTTGGCCCTGGAATGATGACCTGCCTTGAAAAGCTCTAGTTTTGATAATTGGCTTGTGATCATCCCTCGCAGAAGTTTCTCAGGGGATTGAAATTTCAGCAACACCACGTGGAGAACTCACATAAACATCTGAAGGGATGTAGAGGTACGCAGCGAGAAGCAGCCAAAGGATGCAAGACAATCTGGAAATGCAACACGACTCGGAAACAGAGGAGCAGCAAGAAGGAAAAAGTTGATTTATCAATTCATGACGTGCACCATCATCAACTGGACATGGACAACCTCACTAAATTCAATCAAGCAGCCTGGCAGGTGCAACCAGGGCAGAGACCTCATCTATCGGGATCTGCACTACTGAGATTTGTCCTGTGTGTGTCTCTGGCCAAGACCAGGACTTGGATTTGGATTCATCACCTTCCGTAAGCAGTATATGCACACACCACAAGACGCAAGAGACCAAGCCATGAGCTGCATTACTTTTTTTTCTCTTTGAAGGCAGTTCACCTGCTGGGCTCTCCTCTTCCCGCTGCAGTCAGCCCTTGGGGGCGTGCTGACTTTGGCAGGCCTGGCAAAGCAGAGCTGGATGGAAACCCAAACTGAGCAGCCGCAGACCACGGGACCGTTATTCACCGCCTGAGAGTGCTGAGCAGGCATCGCTGCCTCTGAAAGCGCTCACCTAGCCACAGTTCCTTCTTAACGTAAAGGACAAAGCCTTTCACCTCCTTTCAGTCTTTTCCCAGGGCCAACATCGCTGCTCTGTAATAACTCATCTCTGAGTAACAAAGTAAACAACATTACAAAATAATTTCTGAAGCCAAACATCTGATAAAGATGATTAATGCCTCGTGAAATACCCAAGTCATATTTGCAATAATTGCAATATTTGAGATGGATAAGAAGAGAGAATTACAGGATTTGCTGTAAGGCTGAATTATCTACAGGAAGTTCATGTGAATGTCACGTTACCATCCAACTCGCTGGCACCTGCCAGGCTCGCTCCTTAACAGCTGGTTTAGTTGTTTTCAACATTTTAGGTGTAGAACATTTGAAGTTTTGAGCCAGATTTTGTGAAGCTACCTTCAAAAATACCCTTGGCTCTTGAGAAAACTGTATCAGTCTAGAAGGTGCTGCACACATGTAGGAATCTCCCCCTTCCGAACAGAGTTTTGGGGTATTTTTGAACTGCTGCCCAAAACAAAATTTCACAATGTTTGCTCGGGACGAAGTTTGCCAGCAACTACAGGTTTCCTCCGAAGACAAATGACGCATTTCTCATGCTGAATAAGTCATGTGGCTATGTTCTGCAGTTTCCCAACACAACAGAAACCTAAGCACTTGGCACATGCTTTGGGAGAAAGGTGATGGAAAGGTACCATCTTGGACCATTTTCCATTATGCAGTGCACAGATTACAAAGAGAATTATGGATAACTTTGGGGGTTTTGTCTCCTACAATGGGATAAAAAGAAGGTCTTCTCCCATTCATAATCCTAGACTCGGCAACTGAGCTAAAGTGCAATGCGATAACATTTGATGCAAGGAGAATAGGAAAGAGAAGCTGTTATTGTTGGCAGCCACCGAGTTCTCATATTTATTCATGTAAAATTATCTATTACATCATTTTGTTAATAACGACTGAACTTTGCTTTGTGAAGATCGTCACAAGCCAAATTCACAACTGGAGTTGTTCTGACTGGACACCAGTTTTTGTTTTGCTTTCACGATGCCTTCAGGTTCTCTCTCATAATCAGTCCCTTCTCTGGCTCTAATGAAAAGCCTTGCCGCAAATACTCCAGCTTCATTATTACTCTGTGACCGCTCCTATACCCCCCAGTCCCAAAGTGCACCAACACGAACGCTGGCAGCAAACAAGCACAAACAGGGCATGAAAAAGGTCAAAGAAAATGTGTTTTCAGCTTTAAATGAGTATCCCTCTAAAACTGTTTCCAGCACCTGATGAGTCCCGACAACCACCAGAACTTTCTGTACTCCTGCGAACGGCGCGTCTCTCGTGGGGAGGTGAGGGCGAAACACCTGGAAGAGGAAAGCTGGCGATGAAGCAGATCCTCCTCCAGCCTTTCGCACCTATCCAAGCGCCCTTGAATAGTCCCAGTGTGATGGGGGAGGAAAGTGGACGGGCTTTTCCCTCCATTTCCAATCCAAACAAGCAGAAACGGGGATCACCTCACAGGTCTGGTGGGTGAGGATATGTCTAAGCCCCCACATGTTCTTTCTGCACCAGTTAGTCCTTTCCAGTAGGCTGCATAGGCACCTTTCTCTAAAGATGTGCTGCACCACCCAGAGCTGCTTGCAACTCTCACCTAAGAGCATTTTAGCACATTCAGACTTTTATCCAGACTTTATCCCACCAGAAGACTCGGGAATTAACAGCTACATCCCCACTTGAGCCCTCTCTGGGCGATTACAAGATCCTGGAGCAGTGATGGAGCACAGCTTGCTCCAAAGGCTGAGCACCGAGGGCAAAGCAGAATTCCTGGCACTTCTCCCCCTAGGCAGGAGACACTGACAGAAGTGGTGTGGCCTTCACCAGCTCCTCTGGTGTTCCTCTCGTTGTTACTCTGGAATGCCCTTGAATAAATCCCTTGTTAGCAAAGAGGGAAGCTGGTCTGAGATTGGCTTAGTCATGATCACCAGTGCAACCACACAGCGCTCGCTGAACCGCAGGCAACCTTTTGTTACCCACACCCCACCTGGTATTGTACTACGCTGCTCTATAGCTACGTACATTTTTGGAAGCACTTGCCAGGAGTGACAATTTTGTCAGCAAACGCTAGGGCAAAGCAGCATCAGAAAACAAGCCAGCACAAAAACCTGCAGTAAATGAAAGGCTTTGGGAATGATCATCTTTATTTTATTTACAAGGAATAAATAACCTCATGTGTGTCAGGAATAAATGGAAATCAGCCTCCAGCCTTCACAAAGGAATAATAATGTGTAGAAAACACAGCGGTTTTGTTAAAAATAAAGATGTAATTTGCAATTACAAGAACTATTTCTTCCAGAGCCAATCTAATGAGGTTTTTAAAGCTGGCATATTCTGATCTCATCTGTTTCCCTATGGGCAGAGAAGCCAATCTTGAGCTTTCCTGTCGCAGATCAAAGCAACGGCTACAAATGTTAGTAAAACAAAGTCTCCCCCAGTGTCGAGCAAAACAGGATAGAAAGCGAACAAGCAAGAAACTCAGCATACAGATGTAAGACAAAATGGGAGAGCACTTCTGCCACCCCAAGAAAGATGAACATCTACTGAAATCTTGGATTTCAATAAATACGATATTGTTACGATAGGAGACTGGTTACCATACACGCCACAACTCTCTGGGGAATCCGATTTTTCTTTTCCTTCCCGCTCAAGGACAGTTGTTCATCTATTTATTTGCATTGCCATCATGCGGAGATGCAGGCTGTGATCAGAGCTCCATTGTGTAAGGTGCTGTACACACAGTTTATCAAAACAGCCTCCGCTTCAGAGAGCCTCCAGTCTAAACAGGGAAATTCTAGAAGCCCCGAGGGGAAACAAACGCTTTTAAGGTTTCCAAGGGAGGACTGGGAAGGCTTTGGAAAAGGATCTTTGGGTGGCATTTCAGACTAAACGGAAACCTTGAAGTTCTCCTCTCAGTGATATATTTCCTTGGCTTTGTGGCATTAGGAGTCTTCCCTGGATTTTCTCAGCAATTACGTCAAAACAGTTTCAGAGAATAGAATTCAACGGAGCCTCAAACCTTCACCAGAGTCCCTTTTTATCAGAGAACTTGCTGTTCAATCGATCCTCACAATTTCTCCTCGAACATCACGTGCCAGGAATTCCTTGCTTACTCCTCATCTGCAAACACTACAAACTCTATCTCCTGCCACCACCTGTTCCAGCTTGCTTGAAAACTAAGGGAACTTGGAAAAAACAAAGAAATCCTGTCCACATGAGTGACTGGAGTGACTGTCACGTGCGGGGGAGAACATTAAAATGTTCTGAATACAAAAAGTAGCACCTAGATGATGTTTACCTTCACGTTCGCATGGAATCAACAGCGTCATGAAGCTTCTTCTCTTTGAATCTCTTCTCTCATCACTCAGCACAGGCATGATCCCTTTGGTCTCTGCACGGACTTCAGGGTTCTCCAGAAGTCTGTAAAAAGAAGAGAGGTTGATAGGTCAAAGATCTACTTACTCTGGGGCTTGTGTGCTTGGTGGAGTTCCACCACTTCAGTGTGATTTCTGCTGAAGCCCCTGCAGATGGGTAGCACATTTCTGCCCTAGAAGTGGAGACCTTACGAGGAGCGTGACTTCTGCTAGGCATGGGAAAGAGGAGAGAGTGAAGGAGAAGCGTGTCTGTCGCTGGTTATTCAGACCAAGCAGCACCCTCTTAGCCTTCCCTTGTGAAGATAAGCAATACATACTGATACTTCTGTAGAAATACTGTCGATAGATCAGGGGACAAAACTCAGAAACTCGTTGAATTGTCAGAATCTAAGGGAGAACAAATTGATAAAGAATTCACCGGTGGTACTTAACCAATGGAAGATGTAAAATAAATGCTGGCCATTTTGCCGCTTACGTAGTTATTAGGTTCTGAGCTTATCTTTTAATGGTTGAACATAGTGAAATTACTTCCCTGAAGTCAGGTTGCAATGCTAAGTGTTGTTTCCATTTGAATGAAAACCAGCATCATCTACTTTTGCCCTGGCAGTTGCTAATAACACCACAAAGAGTTTCTTTTCTCATCACCTTCTGAGTTGCAAAAAATGCTAATGGCTGCTGGAGCTGGACAAGCTAAGTTTGCAAAAATGAGAAAAGGCCTGATTTAGTAAAGAGATTTCTGTTCTGAAGCTTTCACATCTCCTGGTCACCTTCCTGTCCATCACTGAACTGAATCAGCCTTCTAGTGGAACCAGCTTCACCTAATCTTGGTGAGGAAATCCCAGTAAAGAAAAGCTGGTTCAGCACTACGGCAGCCTGGCGTGCACACAGGAGACCCTAAATTCCTTTACTTAAGAAATGACCCTAAAAAGTACATACAGGTGAAGAGCAAGGGGAGAAGACAGCCCAAAGCTATTGGAAGGAAACCACAAGTCGAGGACTGAGGAGTAGGGAGGCTGACAGCGCAACCTGGCCAACTTCTTCACCATCAGTTTCTGGTGGCCTTCCATGCCCAAGAAAGGATAAAATCTGCCAAAGTATTTGTCACGTAGGTGCTTTTATAAGTGCTGCCAACAACAAATTTCTAGACAGTAAGAGTTTTACCCAACATGGATGCAATATTCCTCCTACACAGCGGCTGAGCCCTTGTGTGACTGAAGTTACCAGAGCCTGGTTGAGGGTTGTTTGGTTTGGTGGGTTTTTTTTTGCTTTGTGGGTTGTTTTTGTTTGCTTGTTTGTTTTTTTTTAACTTGAACTCTAAATAGCAAATTGAGTCTGAAATATCCACGCTGAGCGCTTAAGCCCGTTCCATTCATGTATGACTAGACGTTTGTCTGCAGATTTGATCTGGAGCAGCAAATTACTGAAATTCCAGAAATCACTGGAAAAACAACTGACATTTTAACTGACGTTTTAGCAAAGCGCTGAAGAGATGAAAACCTGGAATTTCCTAGTTGCAATCTCTATTACTTCACCACTCCTCATCTGACCCTGTTATTTCTCCCTGTGGCATTAAACTGGATCTACTATAAAATCTATGCCATAGATGGAGAAGATCCTGTGCTTTGGATCAGGTATTTTAATCTGGGAATTATTTTTTTTCTCTCTCTAGTGAAGTTTTAAGGCTTTGAGGAACATGCAGCCTTTGTTATGACTCACGCAGGAACAAACCTCAAGTCTAAATTCACTAAATTAAACCTGTGATTGCCAAGGACCACAATGAAGGGAGAGATTTATTCAATATGCTTTCCACCAGGGCCAAGAGCTAAGGTCGTGGTTTATGGTTGTTTCTTATGTAATGAACATCAAATGAAAGATGCAAAAGGATTCCATTTTAAGACGCAGCCAAAATGAGCTGTTTAATATACTAAAAGCCAGCACGTACTATATTGCGAGTCCACAATCTTCCACAATGTCAATTGCTGCCTATGCCATTAAAGAAATTAAATGGATTGAGTTTCAAAAATAACCTGTGAGCTATTGAAACACAATTTCTGCAGCCCTTCGAGACAAACGGCCTATTCCAGCTGCGTGGCAGACAAGGTCAGCGTGAAACCCTCCCTTGGTTGCATGCTGGGTGTGAACAGGCGCTTCGAGCCTTCCAGCCTGAGTATGAGGTTCTCATGAGCTTGAGCCACCAAGTGAAGCTCTGCATTGCCTCCAGCTTCACACAAAGACCACACAATACCACAATTGTACATTCTCCGAGTACCCACAAATCAGGTTGGCTGCAAAACTGGCCTAAGTTTATGCAAAAGACACATGAGTCTTGCACGCAAGTTAAGACTGCTCACAGCTTTGAATCTGCATGGAAATAAACTATTATCTGCCCGGCTACAGGTGATGGCAAAAATTTCCCACCTGCACATTTCCTGCATATTTTCTCCTTGTTCTGCTATTCCTTAGCCTATTATGTGGTTATCAACTACCACCACCAGCAAGATAAAACAGCTCTTTCCTGGCAAGGACGGGAGAATTGCAGGGATAATTAATTAACACTATAATATGCTAATAAAAGATCTTGCTTTACAGATGGAATTTTTCATAGCATTGTTTGATTATACAAAGACTTCATCTCTCGTTCAGGAAGCCGCACAACAACAAGTCACAGTGGGCTGGAAGAGTATCACTGCTTCCTTGCCCTATCTGTACCCTTCTTCCTCAGGCACTCACATTTAATCCCTCTGTAGACAGGATTCAAGGCCAGAAGAACCCTGAGCCCGGCTTTGCAGAGCCTCAGAAGGACATTTCTACACTCTTTACTTTCTCTTCTCACAACGTAAGCCCTGCCAGGTTGCTCTCCCACTAGCTCTACCACACGGAAGTGGAATCGGCACTAGAGGAAAAGTATCTGAACAGGGAGCTCGATCCCACCAGGTCATACACAGCCAAGATCTTGATTCTGTAACAGCAGAATTTAGCTCCAGGAAAAGCGACAGCATGGATATTGTGACAAAAACCAGCCTTAAGATCCCATTTGTGAGGTCAAAAGTGAAGGAACTGAAATAGTGTAGCTGGGAAGGAAAACTGGGCACTGTCCTGGCCTTGAGATTCATTTCTTTAAATTTAATTAATTACCTCCTCCATAGAAAAGTTCCAGCATTTTAGAATAGCAACCCACCAAGAAATAAAGATGCTTGATACTGTATGTTTGCAAATTCTGGGTAAATTTGTGTCTGAGAGGGGTCAGGTCTCTTCAGCAAGAGAAGAAATCCGTGCTCAAAGGCAGGCTGGGAGTCCTCTGCTAAATGGAGCTGAGAGCATGAAATGCTCAGGCCATTAGAGACGAGGTGGCACCAGGTTTGCGTAACCCGGCCGCGTAATGGCATTTGACCCACCGCAGAGCTGAGCACCAGCTCTGCTGCTGGCAGGAGCAGCCACCAGGAAACAGGCAGGTGGGAGGAGGCAGGGAACAAGAGGAAAGAAAAGGAAAAAAAGAGAA
>WEIS01058261.1:0-17256 GCA_013389965.1 Todus mexicanus
CTGACCCCAAACCATGACAGCCTTAGATTTTGCTTGTCCTGTGGAAAAGGTAGTGCTTTTATCTTTCTCCATTTTATGTAGTGGGCATCATCCAGCTGTAATGAAGTTCCCATCTGGAATCATAATGGCCTAACTCGGTAAATCCAGACCCAAACATCCTGATTGCTCTGCAGTTTCTAAGTGTTCCCAAAGCTACAGCCACTGGTAATCCCTGGCATTTCAAACTCAATATCTTAAACATCTTGTATTTTCCATTTTGATTCCAGTCAGGGGGAAATGATGTATGGCAGCTGATCAGATGACAGCTTGGTTTAAGTTATTGGCCGCTATCTTTATTTGCGCACCAGCCTTCTGAAGATATTTTGATTGCACTCCACTTGAGCCAAATCCTGCCTTTGGAAAGTTGTTCTCAGCCTCTGTGCTTTCCTGGAGCAAGCTGGGCCTGAGAACAGGATTGGGCCCTGGGAGTGAGATAACTGGAAGATTTAATCAGTGATCTTTTGAGACATGTACCTGACCCATCTCCCATGGGAACCTGGGCCAGGGAACACCATGCTCTACTCTTATGTAAGGGGAATGGTCGGTGCATCTCCCTAAACCATAGCCCTTCTACTCCATTGTCTTGCACCCTAGTGCTTCTATTGACACTAATTGTAGGCCTACGGGTGTTTTTTGGCTTGAATTAGCACAGGCCAGGAAAACATGGATCCCTCTTCACGCTCTCACCTCCTTCTCAAGACCAGAGTCCTTCATAGTGCTCATTTACTGGGTTCCTCACCTTATTGTGCAATGTACATATGTTTTTGTTTTAGAAAGAAGTGCTGAGGGATGACGTCTTCTGGGGTTACAACAGACGACGCATCCTTGACCGGCTGCGTTTGGATGACAAGGTGGCCTATGTCACAGGTGGAGGGCAGGGAATTGGAAGAGCCTTTGCTCATGCGTTGGGTGAAGCTGGTGCTAAAGTAGCTGTTGTGGATCTGGACCTTGCAAAGGCAGAAGCGGTGGTGTGCGAGCTCAGCCTCAAAGGTAAGCATGGAACTGACCAGCAGGTCCTGCTGTACACAAGCTGTGATAAGTGTTGTAACGGGCTGCTCTACCTGTTCAAACCTGACCCTTTCTCTGGAGTGCAATTATTTTTCATCCAGCCCTGATGAGGAATAGGTTAGAGCAGAGGATTTTCAAACAGCAAATACATGCCTTGGACACAAAGTTTCTCCTGCTCAGGCTGGATGTCAGGGTTGTCTCAGCAAACAGTCATCAATATCACATCACCTGCGAGAGTTATTTATCCATATAAGCTCAGGTAGAGAGGCAAAGGCATCCAAACAAGGATATCCAAAGGAAACAAAGCAGTGAGCCATGACTGACAGGGACAGAGAAGGGCCACTTCTTCCAGATCTGTATGACCTGCATTGAACAAACAGAGATGATGTTCCTTGGAGCAAACCATGCAGCAGCTGAGTCACCTCAGACTTCACTAAGGACAAATGACAGACTTGGGCTATGAGTTTGTCAGCACATAACCCCCCCAAACAAAAAATAGCACCAAACCAAGGTAGAGGTATTGCCAGCCTAAATCTCTTAATGTGCCCTAAAATAGAAGCAAAGTCATTTTTGAAACCCTCAGCTATAGCTCTCTCAAACATGCATGTGAGGTCAGACACAGGAACAAAATACTAATAGACATAATAAGCAAAATCCCCAAAAAAGAGAGAAAATCCTCTACAAACCACTTCCGTTTTAGCAGAAAAAAAGCAGCAAATGTAACATGAAATTGAAGTTCCCCCTGGAGTTGTGCAAAGCTGCAATTGTGAAGGGGAAGAAGAAAACTGAAAATATAATTTTAATGAGAAAAGAAAGGAAGTGTTACTCATTTTATAATTCCTTTGGTGAAGTTTCAACTGAGCCTTCTTCGAAGTTCTGTATTTCATTGCCTCTAAAGATGAAGTTTTATCCAGGAAATTTTCACATTTCCGTTTGGATAGAATCACCAGTATTTGGTTCCATTCTGACTTCAGAAAGGGATTGGGCCATTGGAAACCATGTTCTCCAGCAAAACCAGCCCCTGCAGATGTATTTCTATCACCCAGCCTCAATCAACTCCCTGAGGAAGGGGCGAGGAATGGTTCAGGTCTGGTTTTGATACCATTCTGAGCCTCCATGGAGAGCATCTTAAACAAAAGCCTCAGTCCATATAATCCCAGCTCTAGAGAAAGCAGGAGACACTTTATCTGGAGTATCAGTGTAATGGTTAAAGCTTTGAGTGCTGGTCTGATCCCAAATAACGACCTGGAGTAGAAAGCGTCCAGCTCCTATTACAAATTCTTGAGTCATGCAGTCCCTCCTTCCCTGAAGCTTTTTATTTTCTTATGCACTGAAGCCATATGGTCTTGGCACAAAGTAGCTGTGCCCTACAAGTTAACTTGCCTTTTGGACATTTTTTCACAGTGAGATCCTGCATATCAAGTAGAGCTATTCGGATAGAAATGGGGTACTTGATAGAGCCATGAGACTTCGCATGCCAACAGCCCATTTCAAAACTACCTTAACTTATCTCCAGGGCATTTTCAGTAGAGTTTGATTATCCATCCTTCAATGGCTGCCCTACATCTCTGCTCTTTCACCAGTGGGCTGCAAGCCCAGAAGAGGTGTGTGTGTGGGGGTGTTACAAAATGCTGTTGGAGAGGTCATGAGGCATAGCAAATAATATCGCAGTCTAAGGTAAAGAAAATCTTGCTTCTCAGTCTTTACATATCTTTATCCTTTGAGGTCAAATCTTCTCTATCAACTTGACCAGCGCAGCTGGTCGGGGCACATCTATTCCTTCTCATAACGGGGTTTTGAGGTTTCAAATTTATTGTCATTCCTTGTTGGAACAAACCCCAAACTTTGTAATGCTTTTGTGAAAGGGAATTATAACCAAATGCCCGGTTTTGGAAACGATCTGAAAAGGTCAAGCTTTCAATCTCTTTCGCTCCAGAGGTAACAAGAGAGTCTACCCTGGACGTCAGAAGCTTTCCCTTGAAAACTTTTGTTGAAATCAATATGTTTCCGTGAAGCGTTTTGGCTTCAAAGAAGTAACATACTCTGTTGGAAATACATTTTGACAAAAAGCTTCAGCTAGCTTTACTCTCAAAATATTCACATGAGTAAATTGAAGCAACCGTAGCATTAATACATATTTTTCCTGCTATAATAAGCACGGAGGAGCTGTAATTTATTTTTCTTCTCTCTTTGGTTGGGGATCGTTAACTCAAAGTTGGAAATGCGGTGCCTCAAGTCATTCCCATACTGATACTTTCTTACAAGGCTTTGCTTATCTTTCTTAAACCCACTCTGCTGTTTATACCAAGGAGCCCTTTCCTGTCTTTTGGGATGGTGCCATCATTTCATGATGAGTTTTAAACATCAGAACCTCTGTGATCTCAGTTTTAGCTTTGTTAGACAGCTCGGGTGTCTGTCCCTTGGCTACAGGGGTCTTTGTTTTTAGCTCCTGCGTGAATACCTTTTTCAACAGCTGCTAATGGATCCTGACAGAAGAACCAAAAATGATGAAACAAAACCGAAAAATCCTGGGGGTTGCCTTCTACTACATACCCCTCTGTCTTCCGGGGGAATCACTCCCTGTACCTTAAGGGAAGAATTCATCTGCTGGGATTTTTTAAATGTGCATTTTCACTGTAAACTATGCAAATGCCTTCCCCACAATGTCACTTCTGATCTTCCTGCCTATACACAATCTATTACTTCCATTTATTCTGAGAGACCAGAGACGAAGCCCATGGCAGGGAGGCCGCGTACATGTCCCCTGCAGAAGGGCACCTCAGGTAGCACATGGATCTCTCTGGCATGGAGACACTGGGTTCCTCTCCTGCCCCTCTCATCACAAAACTGCCTCCACAAGCATCACAAAACTAAACTGAGGGCAGTAGAGATGCACTGACCCTGCCATGTGTGTAGCAGCACGATCAGGTGTTGGATTTCTTACCTCTGGTTAATAGTACAGAATTTAAGCTATTTTTTTCTGTAGATATTTTTAAAATTATTTTTAATAAACAGTTTTTGGGGGGGACAGTGGAGAGACACAAAGTGTTCCCCTCCCCACACCGCGAGAGAGCAGGAATATCAGCTGAATAGATTAAGGTGAAGTGTGGGGTCCTGGTTTGAAGTGAGCGTGCCTTCACTGCTTCTTCACTAGACACTCCCGTGTGGCATCTTTTGTCTTGTTTTTATGAACTGTTGTATAAGATGAAGCCATAAATGGGGTGAGAGTTGGAGGGCAGGTGAAGAGCCTCATTCTGTAACCATTAGTAACACACTTGCACCCATTTTGTCTGTAAATTGAATAAGAAAGATTGCAGCAGCTCCCTGTACGTTACAAGTCTTGATAACACTAAGGAGGAGCACTGGGGGCTGTGGGGTTATTCTTATTCTTTCAGCATATTTAGCGTAAAAACCATCATAAAATAAGGTCTCATTTTGTGGCAGAACATGCGTTCATTTTGTAGGTGTCTGCAATATGGGTCTGCTCTTTTCTCTACTATAGAAAGCAAGCAGGGGGCCGTGGCATAAATAAAGGTGGAGGGTACCACTTCAGACCAGTATCACCTTGGGGTGTGTGCTGTGACAGGCTTCTGGAGGCACTGGAGATCAGGAGGAGCTTCACTGTCCAAAAGCCACTTTCCTGTCATTTTCTTCAGACGTCACTGGACAGTTATTGCTTTGCCTTGTTTTAGTTGGAAGCCTCCATCTCAAAGTTTCATTTTGAGAGAATTTTCTCCTGTTCTTCTGAGATAGATTTAGGACTTCTTTTAAATTTTTTATCAGAATGATTTAAAAGAGGGAGCAATGGGGAATAATTTTGTTTGTTTGTTTAAATACAAGTAAACCCCCTTGCTTTAACTGCTGTAACTTGCTGCCTATGCACTGCTTGCTTGCAGACTTCTGATCTATCATCCAACCCCAGCAGCTGACTCCCTCCTTGTGTGCCAAGTCTTCTTTCACCACAACCCTTACAGGTGTAGCCTTGTTTGACTTTCAGGATGGGTATAGTCCTGTTAACATCAGGTGCCTCATTAGGCTGCTTATTTTATTTAATGGATTTTGATAGTAAATAAAATGAAACTATTTACGGATCAGTACTAGTGCAAAAGTCAGTGCCTGGATTATTCTAGGAGAAAAAAGCACAACTTTCTTATGTTTCCAAACCAGTAAATCTCTTAACTTCTGAACATTTGTGTAATTCTGATAGTGTGATTTGCAATAAGTAAGACCAGGTACAGTGACTACCATACGCGTGAACCTGCAGGTATTCCCAGTTTGCTCCCAACTAAAACTGGTTTGATTTTGTCTGTGGCTCCCAATTGTCTGGATGCTGTAGTTCATCCAGAGAGCACTTCTTGGACAAATTGATTTGATTTCTGCAGCGTTTTGCAGGGAACTGGCATAAAACCCATCTATATTTGAGCAAACGAAAATGTCCTTTGCTTTATCTCATTCCTGAGCTGTTACCATCCACCCACGGGTGATGGTCTCTGTGGAACTGCTCATGGAGAGGAAGCTGCAGTTGTGGCTTTGGACAGTAGATGGTGCAGTGTTCAAAGCTTCGTCCTTCTGGAGTGGCAGGCTCCACTCATATCTCGGTTTTATGTTTGCCTCCAACAATCAAACCAGTTAGTAACTTTATAATAACAGCATTACAACAGCAAACACCCCTTTGGCTACAATTTGTGGAGCAACGAAGTAAGGTGGCACATATATTTATATAAAAAATACATAAATATGAATTAATAAATAATCATAAAATAAATCTATTTTCCTTTCTCTTGTGAATCTCTGTACTGACTTCATTGCTCTTATTTTAACTCAGGGATTAAAAGCATTGCCCTTGCAGCAGATGTAAGTAAACCTGAGGATGTGCAAAGGGTTGTGGATGCAATCGTAGCACGCTGGGGCACAATTCATATTGCCTGCAACAACGCCGGAGTCAATATGAACTCTGCAAGTGAAGACACTTCCCTAGAAGAATGGGACAAAACTTTTAATGTTAATTTACGAGGATTATTTTTGTGCTGCCAAGTAAGTGTGAAATGCTTCACTGGTTTGTTTTTTAAATGGGTAATATTTTTTGAAGCATTTACTTTACCGAGATTTAATAATACTTTATTGCTAATTATCACCAAAAAAAAAAAAAGGTCTTAGTTTTGGTGGCTTTAAGGAGAGATTTGCTTCGTATCAGTTACAGATTTTGGTCAATGTTTTTAAAAGCAGCTGGCTGCCCAAGCCCAGGTATTTAAGAATGGCCAGATTGTTTTGGGTTTTTTTGTGGAGGGTAGGTTTTTGACATCCTGAAAATCAGACAGCTTTGGGAGAGCCATTCCCAGCATGAGTGATTATTTTGATAAAAATATTGCCAACAGTGAAGAGTGCTTGAAATGGCAATGGGATTTTTCCTGCATCAGCCATTTTTATACCAACTTTTTTATATCAAGTGCTTAAAAAAAAAAGAGTGGTAGCGCATAAACTCTTCTGAAAAGTGAAGACTAATTTATTATCATGTCATTATTAGCACAATCACAAAAAGGGTCACTGGTCTTTCCTTTAATTTCTGTCACAGGCTGCAGGCCGCATTATGCTGAATCAAGGATATGGGAAGATAATTAACACAGCATCTATGGCAAGTTTAATAGGTGAGTGATGAGAGCGAACAGTTGTGCTTCAGAATCCATATTTTAATTACTACCGATGCTATTTGAATCAATTAAACCTGTATTGGGAAGGAGTAAATCACTGACATTTTGTATGAGAGGAAATGTACTACAAAATTTTTATTGATATCATTTTTCAACATTTATCTGTCCTCTATGTTTTAGCGCACTTATTACTTTTTATAGGAGAGGCGGAGTCACCTTAGCTGACTCTGGTGCTCTGATGGCACAAGAGAGGTGCTGGTGCACTCCCTGGTAATTTCAGCCTAACACGTTGGAGTGTAGGAACCTCTTTCCCTCTGGTGTTTCCAAACCACCCAAAAGCTTTTGTGCTGGTTTTCGCCCCAGTACCCGTGGGTTTTATTTCATTATTGTTGCCAACAGGTGTCTCCACCAACGGTGCTGAATCAGCAGAGTCGTCAAAAGCGCCAATAAACCATTGTAACATATGGAATGAAATCCCTACTGCTGAGCTAATCTGGAAGGCAGTTACATGCTGGTGAACTGAGGCCCATGTAACAAAAATTGATCAATTACACAAATTAAGCATAGCCCTTTAGGAATTTCTTTTATTGGTCTGGACATCTGTTGCAGTATTGTCCAAATCCAAAAATCAAATGGTGCCTTGGGTTGCCAAGTTAGGCAAGAAAATCTAGTAGCTATAAAAGTACAACCGAAAACCCCTGTATTAATATCATGTCCATCTGCTGAATGTTACATAAAAATATGCAGCCTTTTTATTTTCCTTGGGAATAACATTTATTTTTACTGTGCCCAGTTTGACATTCAGTGACATTCTGCTCAGTTTATTGCACGGTAACTTTAAATGTTTCTTCAAAAATGCATTTATAATGTTGTTGTTAATCTTTTTTTCAAGTGTCTTTACCAGCTGTTTTACTTACACTTAAACACAGGCACCATCCCTCTGCCCCAGCTTTGTAGAGTTACAAAACCTCCCAAAGAAAACTAGTATTGAAAAGATTGTAGAGCTTTAAATTTCAAATGCTCCAGACTTTTGTGCTCTGCTCTGAGCTGTGGGGCTCTGGTCTGGCCTTGAGCTGTGACCATCCACATCATCATGGAAATATTCTACCCCAGAGAAAGTTCTGAAGCTCTGGAAACTGGCACCAGCTGGGGGTGTGCTGGTTTGATGCGTGGCTCCTGGCCTTGCTATTGCAGCCCAGAAGTGCTCTCCACTGCTTAAGGAAAGGCTTTTCCTTCCAGGGCTTCTCCATCAGGCCTTGGCATACTTCTGCTGAGGTGGGAGGTAACGCCATTCCACCACAGCATTCACCCCAGCCCTAAGCTGGGCCTGAATCTCCTTGGCTAGCATGCCAATTCCACTGAGACCCACATGGGGATTGCATTTGAGGGAGGTATCAGTCCTGGAGCAGGAACAAACACTGAAAAGCAACCCTGAGAGCAGCCTGGAAAGGTCTTTGCAAGATGCATTTAAATGTCAGTAGAAGTTAATGCAAACCAGGCCAGAAGTTAAGAGATGAAGAGAAGTGTTTACCTCCTGAACCTGTTTGAATCTTGGCATTGAAAAAATCTAGTAGTTATAAAACTACGACTGAAAACCACGATGTTCATATCATGTCCATCTGCTGAATGTTAAATAAATATGTTGGTTGGTTGGTTATTTAAGTATGTTGGCCAACTGGCATAGTATGAAATGTTTCTAGAAATAGTTAGGGGATATTTTTTTGTTGTTGTTGTAGGTTGAGTCCTTCTTCAGAGATACAGGAAAATGAGGAGACATTTAGCAGGATAGGGAGGGTTTTTGTTGGTGATTTTTCCAGATACACTGCTCAGAATCAGTTTTAATTAATTGAAGATAAGCTGCATACATTTTGCATATGTGCATTTTGATTCTGGTATTTCACTGGAATTAGTCCAGACATACGCTTCAGCAGTGGAGAGGAGGCTGCTGCGCCCTGCGATCTGCACAGGTGTAACTCAGAGCTATAGTTTTACAATGACCTCCTTCAGTAGCAAGTGGTCTGGTCTTTTCTACCTGTGTCCTCCTCTCCTTGACATCACATGGCTGCTTCGAGGTCAGGCTAGTAGTCGTATGCACCGAACAAGGCTGCAAAAACCGTGACAGGTGTTTAAAATGTAATGCAGCTCATATCGGCAGCATTTTTGTCTCCTTTGCTCCCATCTTGCCAGTCTGAAACAGCAGTGAGTGTCCTGGTTTCCCAGAAGTCTTACAAATTCAGATTTTTCTAGTGGCATAGCTTAATTCACAGGCTCTAGCCCTGTTTTGCACGAACTTGGCGTTGCAGGTTTGGTCTTCTAGACAGACACCGCCTGAGATAAGCAAAGAGGACACAATGTGAGTGCTCAGGTGCAGAAAGCTCACCCAGCACCAGAGCTTCATGGTGCCCACTGGCTTCTTCTTGAGCTCTTGCAATTGAGAGGGGCCAAGTGTCTCAGGAGGGGGAAATGTCATCTGAATTACTTTCCTTGGATATTCTTATGAAGACAGAAGCATTTACACTGAAGGACTCTTGAAAACTCTATCTCAGCCCCCACCCCAAATCCGCAAGCTGATTCCGATAGCTTGCAGCAACTTGCTATTCTCACCCACGTGCACCAGAGGTGCAGAGCTGGTGCCAAAACTCTTATCCTCTTAGCAAATGCCGAATGATTTATCACAAATGGACATGTTTGGAAAGTTTAGCAGAGAACTGCTTTTGGGAGGTTACAAGGTTAACTACCAAAGTTGTATGTAACTTGGAGCTGATGCATGGCAATTAATCAAGAAATTACGTTCCACATCTCTTTGTGAGCCCACACGGCACACTGCGTCTGGGGGGCAACAGGCACACGCAGAGGGCAAAGTGGTTCTGCCGGTCAAAATGCGAGTTACTTCACAAAGAACAAAATATGAGTGCAAAATAAACGCTGGCAGAAGGGGGCCATGGTGTGAAATGCTCTTTTTAGCAAGGAAAAGGCCTCCAACTTCTGAGCAAACCTTCAGAACATACAGGAAAAAAGAAACACTAACTGCTGTTTCTGTCATGCCTGTGCTTTAAATCTCTTCACAAACACACACGTTCAAGGTGAAGTTCCTTATTCATATGCTCAATGATTTACAGCAGGGCTTATGACTCCTTCAGAGTTTGGATAACTCAGTTTGTTACCATCTTCTTTTCACCTTTCAAATTGGCATCCTCAAAACCAATTGTTGTAGCCAATAAAAGCGATAGAGGATGTGCTGTGACACCACGGATGGTAGTGATCTAGAACTGATGCACCAGCTTCACTTTATAAATCGTAGAATCATAGAATACTACGCTAAGACAATAAATGAGGACCAGTTGAACACCAGCCACCAGTGCTGCTGTCCAAGGACAGATACTTTGTGGGTGTAAAACCCATCAGCTGGGCTGACTTGGTTTGCCTCCCGTGGGTTTAAAACACTTTACACCCACTGAGGATTTGTCCTTAAGTAGCTTTCCTGGGAGCACTGCAAGCATGCGAGCTGGTGGAGGGGCAGAGCCACCCGAGCACACGGCGCTAACAAGCTTGAACATTGTAATTAGCAAGCCGATCATTTTCCCCTCGCTGACTGACATGTGACATCTTTGAAACATTTTCAAAAGCTTTCACATTTTGAAAGTGGTGGGTGTTCTGAATTTTCGGGATGCACCTGTGCTTCCATCCACACAAACACTGATTAGATAATATGATGTGTTTGCTTCAGACTATGGATAATTTAAAAATTACAGAGAATAATTTGTTCCAAGAAGCTATATATAATCTAGTACGTTATATAAAATCTATTATGCACTTATAATGTAGTATAATATCGCTTAATGTAATATACCATGTAGTATTGTATCATATTACATTATATTGTGTTATATTATATTATATAATGCATTACATTATATCACGTCTTATCATATTGTATTATATCACTGTTTTATTAGTATTATATAATAATACTAATATAGTAAAATATTTTTACATTTCATTAATATTGCAGTGTACAGGTGTCTTGTATACAAACATACATATGTGAATAATATATGAATGTACATGTTCATATATGATTAATTATCTTTCTTGGGAGTTGACAGGTATTGCATATGTATGTTTAATAAACTAGATTTGGCTTTGCCCAAATATGGAACCTTTTAAATATCTTAATTTCTTCTTTTAAATATGATTTATCTTTTTTTTCCCAGTAACCCAGCTGCCGAGGCAAAAAAATCTGAGATAGCAAAATATAGATTTAGAGTCTTCTCTTGTGGGTGGCTAAATTCTTGTCACTCCCTGCCTAATATCAGGGAAAATGACACATAATTCATCTCAAAGCAGGGAATTGTCCACGTAGTGCTTAAGCTATCTTAATTTGTGGAGAATAAATAATTTCCTATTTCTAAATCCCCTCTAGTCCCGCACCCGCAGAAGCAGTTGGCGTACAACGCCTCGAAAGCCGGGGTCGTCAAATTAACACAGACATTAGGAACCGAGTGGATTGACAGAGGAGTAAAAGTCAACTGCATTTCCCCGTAAGTAAAACGTAGTCTCGTTTTGAAAGTACAAAGGGAATGGAATGTTCTAAAAACCTCAAATGAACAGTATCTCGGCAAATAAAGTTTCTAATTAGCAGGTGGATTGCATCCCTTTTTATGTTGTCTTTTCTTTAACAAAGGTTTAAATACTTAGAACCGAGCCTGCTCTGTTGCTGTGTATACTCAGGGATTTAAGAAGAGGGTTTAGCATTTGATAATAGGTTTTCCAATAACGTGAAGGGTAGTTTTTAGCATTTCTCTTCCAGATGAAATATTTCCTTAGTCTGTCCAAGCCTTCTGCGGTTAAAGAAAAGGCTTTTGACACTTAATAGACAATACTTCTTTCCCCTTTTTACTTGAGGCAAATATATAGGCACTTTAAAAGCCTCATTGTACTGCTGTAATTGAGATCCTACTCAGCTCTGACAAGCACAGGAGGCCAGGTGTAATTTTGTAAATATATATATGTATGTATTATAAATTACATTTCCCTTATTTTCAGAGGTTTAAAGCTGTACGGTTTGTTTTATGGTATTTCTTCATAAAGAAAAAGTTTTCTTGCCACATACGCTTTTTCTTTCCCCGTTTCTCACACACGTACCAAACACAGTCACTTTATTAAACAATTAACAGTGCATGATAGTGCTGAGCAGAAACCCGAGTGGATGGCGTTAATTGGAAGCGGTCAGATTCCGTAGACCATTGAAGTCAATCAGAGTAAGTAAGAAGGGCAGGATTTTAACCCAGGAGTTAAATTGTAATAATGAAGATAGAATGTACATCAAATTAGGAAAAACAAATGACATATTTTAATCCATAAAGTGGAATCACAGGGCTCAATGGTAAGTGCCTCTGTTTTTACTGTCGGTTTGCTCTCCACTTCCTTGCTCTGTCTTCCTTATGATTATTTATTACTAATTATACTGGTGACTCCAGCCATCGCTCTACGTGATCCACAGATTCTTTAAGCGGCATCTTACTTTGTAATGGGATTTTCCCCACACCAGTGCTATCAGCTCTGCAATAGCGTTCCCACAACTAGTGCAGGTGAATTTACTCTGGCTTGCAGGAGCCAGGGGAGATGAAGGGAATTAGGGAAGCTCAGCAGGACCTGGCGGGAGCTGTGTCTGAAAACACACGGGTAATCTTTACCAGCAGAGGTGGGACAGTAGTGCCGTATTCACAGCAATCGTGGATAAGGAGGTTCTTAGATGTGGAATTACCCATTTCTAGAGGTTTTACATAAATTTAGAAAAATATCCATCGAATGATCAGAACTCACTATTTTGTGTTCGTTGGAAGCACGCACTCATATTTGAAGAGGTTACGTTTCTGGAGGCAGTTGTGAGAATATGGAGAAAAAAACTCATGCTTTGCTTTTTCTACTTTTCAAGCCAAAGCAGGGTTGCATTTTGGTCATCCCTACCTGTCTGAAACTCTAGCTCTGAGCTCAAAATCCTAGAACAGGGTGGTGGTTCTTTGTGGAGAACAAAGGGAGCACAGAGGATAAATGTTTTGCTGGTTTTAAGGTTGCCTGTTCTGGACAGAGCTGTTCCCCTTCTGCGTAGTGTTCAGAGGAGCAAGCTTGCACTGATTCGTACGACTAAGATCCCTCCTCACCACAAGCAAAAGCCATGTGGGCTTGAATATATATTGATGTTTATCCTTCTGCTGTATGAGATGTGAGCCTGTGTTTCAGTGCAGATTTGGACCCATCCCCAGAACTGTGGACTCCACTGGTCTCATTGTTGTGTCTCTTGATGTGACTCACTGAGGCACAGGGGCATCTTCAACCCACTTGAGCTTAGTACCCAACACCAGCACTACCCTCAATGCAACAGCACATCTATTGATGCCACCACAGCACTCTGCAGGGTTGAAAAGTGTCACAAGTCTTTTTGAGTGTTGATATCTCATACCAGGAGAGGATTTTGAGGGTTGTGAGGAGCACAGAGGTAAGTATAGGACATGATGGTATTCAAGATAATCCCCAGATGAGTAAAATATGTGTGTCGTTAAGTACTTTGTTCCTTCCACTCACAGTTGTATTAATGCTTTAAGGCACTCTGAGCACACCTTTGTCTGAAGCTCCAAACACTCGAGCCTGGCCTTAAACGTTATTTCACCATGCAAACCTTTTTTGGCCTTTTTTCCTTCTTCTTATCTGGTCACTTTTTATCAACTTAATCTCTTAATGAGTGTATAAAACTTATGCAGAGCAATGCATAAAAATTATCAATGCATAAAATGTTATGGCAGAGTCCTTAGGATAATTTATTGCATTTATAAAATCAAAGATTCAGGCTTCTTGTGCTGGGCAGGCAAGCCTTGTGCCCATGAGGAGAAGGTGGCCAAGACTCCCTAGGTGTTTTGGCTGACTTTACCTGTTGCTTCAGGAAAAGTGTATCGTGGAAACTCTCCTCAGCCCTTCTGCCATTATCTCATGTAAGTGCCTCAAGCAGATGATGCCATGCAGGATGAAGTAGGTGCTGAATTCTCCACAAAAGGGATGTAGGAATCAGGCTACAGAGGGGACCTGAGTCTGAACAGGGTTAATTTTTGCAGCCGTTGCACCAAAGCACTGTCCATTTTGGGGGCTAATTGCATCTCCCTGCTTGATTTGCAAAGCATAAAATCCTATAATGTGATGACCTTTGGGATGAGCAGCTGGAAGTTGATCTTCAGCTCAATTCCCAGCCACCGCCAGGCCAGTTTGTCAGAGACCCAGTGAAACTCAGCAGCCCCAGTGGATGAACTAAGTTCCTCACTGTTAGGCTGATTTGAATTTGAGGTGTGGTGAGCAAAGAGAAACTTCCCCTGCATGCCTACCTTGCTCTCCTGGGACGATACAGAGGCCCCTGTGCGGTTCTGTAGTAGTCTCAGCCTGGGGTGTCCAAGGAGTCAGAAGGCAGGTGGGGCAGGATCACTGCAGGTTTTGGGTGTACCCCATCACGGGGGAAGGAGAGGCAGAGCTGGCAGGAGAAAGAGCACCCCGGCATCACTTGAAGGCATCCCAATTAAGCAGCGTTACTATCCCCATTAAGCAGCAGTTGTTGCTGGTAAGTATCTTTGGACTTAAATCTTAATTCCATGGGAGATGTCCCAATTAAGTGGATCTTGTGATTAAACACTTCCTGATTAAGTGGAGTGTACTTAACTCATTCAAATTAATAACTCATCTGAAAGAAATCAAGTTACACACAGATGGAATCTTTTTTTTTTGCTCTCATTTGGGGATTGAGCGCACGTAACAATTCCAGTTAAGTATCTGGTAAGTGATATTTTTCCTAATGTGTCTCTCAAAGTGGAAATGTTTTAGGCAATCGGTTTTTTGGAGGTTGGGGTGTTTTTTTTTGTTGTTTTATTTTCCAAACGTCTCCATTGTCCTGTGTATCAATAATGAAATATTGATGCTTATATCTAACATTAAGGAACCAGCAGTTTGATATTACATTGACATGCAACAGAAAGTACTGATAGGCTCAGCACTGCATACAAGATGAGGTAGGGAATTAATGCATTGGCAGTTGTCTTTGCTGGAACTGGTTAGAAGCCAACTAAAATCTGCCTAAAAGGGTTCGACAACATTAAATTGCCCAACTTGGCACCGGAGCTTTCCCAGAAGATGTGTAGTATCAATGACATGCCTAATATTTATAGTGCCATCAGTATGTGTGTTTGCAACTTTTAAGTTTTGCGCTGTATTTTTTTCTCAATTCTATCTAAAAAAAAATTGTAAGGAAGTTTTGTTACACATCTAAATATTTGCTACTTGAAGTGGACCTGAAGAAAGGTCCAGCGAGAGGCACGGTGCTGTGATTTACAGGTTGCAGTGATAAGATTGAAGATCATTTTTCTGAACAGGTTGACAAACGTCCTCTTTTTAGCAAAATCTGTTGTGCTGGAGGACTATGTGTCACATTCCCTAATCTACATTCCCTTAGGGTTCAAACACGTATGTAGATCAAAAAAACCCTATAAAATAATACAGATTTTATTCTGACCCCTCACAGTATAAAGCCAGAATGGTTATGTTGATGGTTTTGTAAGCACAGAGAGAGACATGGAAGGGAAAAGACTCCAATATATTTCGCGTCTGCTGCTCAAAGCACGTTTCTCTCTGAAGAAAACCAGTTCTCAAGTAGTTTGAGAGAACAAGGAAGGAGATCGTGGGGCTGTGCTTGGGGGAAATAAGTAAATAATCTACAATCTTATCCTGGAATATGTTTGATTTTTATTACTTTGCCAGAGCTTAAGTGAGCTGCATCGCTCAGTGTTTCTGAACTGCTCTGGCGTTTACTGACAATTACAATAAAAAATAAAGCTGATACTTAAATCCTGCCCGATTAGTGAAAACAGAAATGTTTAGGGTGAAGTCTGAATTAGTTCCACGTCGTAACAGAGTAAATAGCAGATTTCAGCCTTCATTTAAAACAAAAGGTAAATCTTGTACCCAGAATCCAGTGTGTCTCAAAAAAATGATTTCCTTGGAAGTATAAATTGGGATGCCGATGAAGTTTCAGAACAAAACGGGCATTTTTTATACTTTGTTCATTTCATATTTATCACTAGCTTGTTTGCTAATTTTCATTTGCAAGAGGCAATTCTTCCAGCTAACTGGCTGCCTCAATGGGCCACTGATTTCTTTGAAGTGACAGTCTGTAAATATGCATAAAAAAGAGATGCAATTAGCGTGTGTGTGGTTCAGTGCAGCCTGATTTCATTGGCAAGTTTACCCACAGTGTTGATAAGCTACATTATCTAGAAAATTGGCCGCTGAAAAACAGCACCTCTGATTGCCAGCAAAGGTTCCAGATAACAGGGTGCTGAAGAGAAATATAATTGAGGTTGAATATGTTAACCAAGGTGTCACATGCTCCTTAGAAGCGCTAATTTATCAGCATGTTGGAATTTTTATTAACATTTGGAATGCATTTCTACCACACTAATGAAGTGGAATTGGCAGTTCAGGTTTTAGTTATTGTCATTTCTGAGAAGTTAAATGTAATTTCTCGTTAGACACAGTTATGTAAATATATTTGTTCAGGGGCTGAAAAAATTATACATTTCGCAAAATACAAATATGTTGTTAAGGAGGAGTGTGACAAATCAGTCGCAGTTAAAGTCATAAAAGCCAGCCAAATGTTCGCCCTGCATTGTGCTTGCTGGAGCATCACTCATTTTTAGGGCACCTGAAGAAAATGAACTTAGCAGAGTTTTAATAAATGGTGTAATCACTCATTAATGCAAAAGAGGCAGGACAGGTAAATGTGCTGTGATTTGTTGGGGCATTGGTTTAAGGGGAATTGCTCTGGGCATGCTGAGTTTGTCTTTGCCTCTCCTTTTTTTGTGTGGAAGGACTCCGGTGCCCGGAAGGGTGCTGGCTTTTGTTTCCCCCGGTTTTTTTGACATATGGGAAGTTGGGCTGCTTCCAGTTTCTGGGTTGTGTGACTGACTTTATGCTGCAAAGCAATGAGAAGAGAATTCAGTAGAAGGACTACAGTTTCCAAGAGCTGTGACAGACCTGATTCAAGGTGCTTTTGGTTCCAATGCTATGTTTGTTTTCTATTAAAAAAAAAAAAGAAAAGAAAAAAAAAAAAGGAAAAGGATTATTGTTATGAGTAATCTAAAATTAATGGGGTACTGCTATTAGCCAAGAAGATAAAGAAACTCTAGCAAAAACTCTAAGCTTGTCTGTCAGCAATGAAAGGCAATAGATCCTGGACCATCTCTGTGACAAGGAAGGGCTGAGAGACCTGGGGTTGTTCAGCTGGAGAAGATAAAACTGGGAGGGGATCAGATCAATGTTTATCAATAGCTCAAGGGTGGGGTCAAGAGGATGAGGCCAGACTATTTTCAGTGGTACCCAGTAAACGGACAAGGGGTAATGGGCACAAACTGGAACACAGAAAGTTCCATCTGAACATGAGGAAAAACTTCTTTCCTGTGAGAGTGAGAAAGCCGTGACCACGCTGCCCAGAGAGGTTGTGAAACTTCCTTGTCAGGAGAGTTTCCAA
>WEIS01058263.1:0-10080 GCA_013389965.1 Todus mexicanus
GTAGTTTCTTCTGTATCTGTTCTGCGGGATTATCAGGAGTAAGAAACAACAGAAATAAACTGCACAATACTAAGTTGTTAGAGCTGACTCGGTATATGCTTGGGAATAAGCAGGAATAGACTGAGAAACAATTCAACCTCCCTTACAGGAATAGCTATTCTTTTATTCAGTAAGCTCAAATCCAAATGACTTGCAGCTTCTTTTCAAAGGATGCTCAAACACAGATCATCAGAAAAGCGGGAAGATTCTTTCTACTGCTAAACAACTGCTTTGCAGTAAGGTAGTAGAAATACGCTGGCCAGATAGCTGCAGGAACGACAAGCTGCTGTCAGCTCAACTGCTCCAACAGGCAGCAGATGGAATCACCCCAACCATTCACCTCGTTTTGCAGAGCAGAAATGTCAACAGTAAATGAAGACCAATGGGGACCATCAGCCCTTCTTGAAGATGAAGGACCCGGATTTGCAATGCTGCCTGAAGAAGAGCAAGCCATTCCCTGAGAATCAAAGACGATGTGGATTGACATTAGGCAAAGCAGACATTTTACAGGCAGTAAGGGAAGGCCAGTTTGGTCAGTCTGCATTAGTCTAACCGCTCTTGCTGCTTTTGAAGATTTATTTCCCACAGCAAAGCCATACCCCAGCTCTACCCTACAAGAGGACACCTCTCTCAGAAGTTGCTCACCTCTGCAAGCAGCCAGCCTCTCCATCCCATCCCCTGGCAGGGACTGTGGTATTCCGCACTCTCTATCCCTCTGCCTGCCTGTGGCTGCACAGCAGGGAAAGCAGAAGGAAGGAAGGAGGCTGGAAAGGGACAGGACTGTTGTTACAGGAAGGAGAAGGGGAAACCTAGCTGGGACCAAGTCCACAGCGCAGCAGCAGCAAACAACTGTGATTGCCCAGGTACCACTAGACAAGAATAACTGCACAAGGAGGACTTTTTCTTGCTCCTCCTTTCTTCATTTCTGCCACAGTCTTGAAGCAAAACCCTACCACGCACAAAGCAGGCTCACCACAAAGGAAAGGTTCCTCCCTTAAGACTGCTGACATCCTGCGGTAGGATTACCCCTGTGGATTTTGCCTCCCTCTTGCTGTCAGCATCTATACATCCTTTAAACATCTACTGGCCAATACTCTAATGCAGCCCACTTACAGATGGCCAGTAAGACTTAAGATACCTCCTGGAAATAGTTCCTGGGACTACCACACAACCTAGCCCTGAGCACTGTCTTAATCCCCTCTCCAGACCACAGTCACAGGAATGAGTATTCTCACCCTTTAAACTGAAGCCCTTATGCTTCTGAGTTACACGTTAGAAATTCCCACACCTACACTGAGTGTGCTGTGGGATTAGACTCTTATCTTTGTGCAAGGTGTTGTCAAATATTAGGACTATATATTTAAGAAGTTTAAGTGGAACAAGGATCTAAAGAAAAATAACAAAATGGACATTATCAAGGTACAAGGAAATAACTTTTTGGGTTACTTTTGATCTACGTAACTGAAATGATAAACTCTGGAATAATTTTAAACATGTAATTGGCTGTTGCTTTTTTGCACTTGGCTGAGAAACATAGGCGCTTTCAACTTCTGCTTGCAGGCCCTTGCATCGCCCTCAAAAGCCTAAAAGTCTCCTTATATGCACACAAAAATGCAGAGTCCAGACCGTGTTCAGACTGCCAGGAACCTGCATATGGTGTTGTGTATGGGGTCACTTCACAACCTGCGAAGAGACAACTGTGACATTGCATTTTTTTATAATATTATTCTTTTTGCATTAGAAATATTACATATTACGCTTGACCTACTTAACAGCATCTCTTTCAGTCAGGAAACTGTCCCAACTAAACAAAAGCAAAAGCAAGATTTGAAAATTACCTGAATTGTCGCTGGGTCACCGTACTGCTTAGATGGGTTAAGCACAAACCCAATCGCCTATTCAAGAGAGCCATCTGGATTCTGGTCACCCACCCTGCAAAAGGAACAAGATAATTATGAACCCTGGAAAATGGACAGAATTAGTTTTGGTTTCTTACCCTTAAGTGAATCACACGCTGGAGCCTCAGCACCTGTAGATGCTGCAGTCCACAGCACACTACAAAGCAGATCAACAACCCCTGCCTGAATTCAGGAGACAATATAATTCAGACGCAGATACTTACAAAGCTGGATTCAGCATGACTGCATTGCAGTTCCCTGCACACAGAGGTGAGGACCCTTCTGCGTGCGCTGTGAGCCAGGTAACAACAATCGGGTCTGAGAATTTCAGACGTAAGCTAGTTCGGAGGCTGCAGCGACCAGTAAACTACCACAGTTGCTTGTAAAAGCTACCAGTGTTACCCATAAAACCAAGCAAAAAACCCCAGATATACTCCACAGACTGGCATCAGAGTGTCAAGAACCAAGCTGCCAGACAAGACACAAGATAAAGCTCCACCAGCAAAGGCATGCTCCTTCTCAGCTTACACAAGGTGTTCAGCAGCCTGTGTTGAGACCGGAATCACACCTCTACCCACCTCACCCTGCTAAGGCTGCCCAGATGAAAAAAAATTCCCTGTAACTTCTTTGCTTGCTCAACCTAAACCAAAACACCACCCCGACTGCAGCAGGCTGGGTTTCAAGGGCACCCTCTGACTGAGCCTCCCACACCCTCTTCCCTGACTACATCTGTTCTGTCAGGCTGCTGGGGACCCGCTTGCAGGCGCAATGGCTTATCTGACGCCAGATCACTTTGCTAGACATGGGTTAGGGAGCAATACCCAGGCAGCTATTCCAGCAGACCCATGTGGAGGGAGAAAACAACATTTATGTAGAGCTAGTCCTCTTTTAGAGCAGCTAAGGTAGAGCTGAGACTTTCCATCTGACTGCAACTACCGCTGTGTGACACTGTTTGCTTAGACCTCGGCAGCGTAACCACCACGTGCTCTGCTTCTCTCCCTTCTAAAGTAAACATTAAAAATACATTGACCTCTTATCTCCCTTTGTCAGTTCTGATGAGCTTAGGGCCAAACTGCAGCAACACACTGTAAAGCCATTTTCTTAAGTTCTATTTTAAAAATAATCTGACCTAACTTCTCTAGCAACAACAACAACAAAAATACCTACAGAGCCTTTCGACAGACAATGCCACAGGTATTCGTACTAGAACCAAGTAAAGCCCAGGCTAAATCTTCACTCTATTGGTTTTATTTTTCCCCAGTGTGTTTGCTTACTTGGGGATGTTGTATTGGGTTTGTCTGGGCAGGAGTTAGTGTCCCACATAGCTTGATAAGACACCGGTGTTGTGACTGCTGCTGAGCAGGGCTGGCACAGCACCAGGGGGATGGGGTGGACAAGATCTTGGGAGGGGACACAGTCAGGACAGCTGACCCAAACTGTCCAAAGAGCTATTCCATAGCATCCGACGTCAGCTCAGGAATAAAAGCTGGAGGAAAAGCAGAAGAGGGGGGGCATCCGCGGCAGAAGACATTTGTCCCCCAAGCAACCGCTATGCGTATCGGAGCCCTGCTTCCTGGGAGAGGCTGAACATCGCCTGCTGTGGGAAGTAGAGATTAAAATATCTATTTTGCTTTGCTTCGCTTCACATAGCCTTGCTTTCTTATTTTCCTATTAAACTGCCTTTATCACCACCTGCGAGTTGATTCCACCTTATTCTCTTCCCCTTGGTCATCTTGAGGGAGGTGTGTGTAGTGGGAGGGTGGGGGGGAGAGTGACAGAGCAACTTGGTGGGTCCCTGGCACTTAGCCAAGGTTAACCCACCACAGACGTATGCAATTTCCAAGGTTTGCAATTGTCCTACAGAGCAAGCGTTACCTGACAGCAAGATGAGAAGCACTGGAGATGTACACCCCAACAATTTCATAGCACTGCTCCCTGAGCAAAGCACACGATACGTGGTAAACCATCTCACCTGCCACACAGGCAGGTTTGGAAGAGAACAGCAACAGGCCAAGCTTACACTGATTTGCTAAATAAAGCCATTTTTCAGTGGGGTAGAAGACGTCCAAGTAAGTTCAGAGCTTCCCTTCAGAGTCTGTCTGCACCGAACCCTCTATGCAACGAGACGCCCAGAGGCCTGTGGTTTTGCCACAGCTCCTTACCTAGCTGTGTGATCCTAATGAAAACAAGGCCCTGCAGTATTTACAGTGCTGCTGGCGATCAAGGTCCAATTACCTGGCCCTTGCTGCTACTGCTGCTAGGACTTCCAAGAGAGTTCAACTACACTGCCTTTGCTGTAAGCCCACACCCTGTGCTGGTAGGGAGGACAGCCCGTGTCCCGTTCTGCTCTCAGGTGTACTGTTTCCCCGTGTGAAACTCAAAGCCAGTGGGTAACGTCGCTCCTGCTTCCTTCAGAATCGCGCCAAGGCTTTGGATCTCTCTAGAAAACTCACGCAAGCTGCAGCAGCACCAGCCTCTGTCTTTGATGGATGCTTCCTGGGGAGATCCGCAGCCACTGCCACCCGACTATTCCCCTGGCAGGAATGGTGGCCTTGGGTGGCAGGGGAGGATGGGTCTGCTCATCCTCACCACTACATAAGACCAACAGAAGAGGTCTGCTGGTTCATGGTGGAGGAGGCACAGGCACACGCCCTGCTGACTGCCAGAAGGACAGCGACGTCAGAACTGTCATCGCTAGATGTGCTCAAGGCCACATGTCAGAGTCCTAATGCACTGCCAAAGCCTTGAACTCACACCTCGCTCCTGGGAGGAGTCACCATTTGTTTCTACCCTGTGGCAGCAGTGAAGGTTTAAAGTCACAAAACTACCAGCAGGAGCATCAACTGCGTTAATTGCCCAAGGACTGTTTATTTTTCCAGATGACTCCATACCCCCTTCTTTGCTAAGAATTATTCCTCAGCACGTTGAGATGTGTCACAAGCTAAGAAACTTTGTGTGATCGATTGTTTGCTATGAAGCATCCTGTTAGGAACTGAGTAAACAGGGGGCATGCTCCCAATTAGTAGGAAGGCTCAGGGTGGAGGGAAGAGAAGAATGCATCTGTGGCACGGAGCACAGCACTCATGGGTGCAAGTGGGTTCACGAAGAGTGAATCACACCTTCAGCCAGCTTCCCTTCTAGAAACAAACAGCCAACAGTTTGGGTCTGTCTTCAGGTGCTCCTCAACAAGATCCAGTCCCGACTCAACCCCTCTGTGGCTGTGAACTTGATCTCCTTTGCCATGAGTTTTCTCCTCTGTGGAGAGGCCGATTACTAAGCTAAACTCTGAAGGGAACAGAAGCCACTCGCTCTCTGCCACACGAATGCTCCGAGTTGGTGCCGGAGGTGAAAAGCGATGACCAGCACCAGCCCCAGTGCAGCCAGCACCTCGCCGCTCCCCAGCACTGATGGTGCCTCACACCAGTAGGCATTCAAAAGGGGAGGCTGCACTTAGCACAACTGCAAACCCAAGTTTGCTTTTGAAGGTGGCTCTCCCCAGGTCGTCAGGTTCAGTGCCCAGAGGTGTATGGGAAGAGTATTCCCATAACCCTCAAGCACAAGAAAACTTGCAGGAACTCCCTAAAGTCCGCTGTTGGTATTGCCCAACTGATACAGGAGGGCACCCTACAATACCCTGGGTATTGTGGGCAAAACACCACCGCCGCTTAGTACTTAGCCACTAATACACCCCTGACCAAGGAATTACCTAGGAAGGGATTTCTGGAGGTCATCTAGTAAAATCTCCTGCTCAAACAGGATTAATTTTCAAGTTGTTCATTCTAGGCAAGAGTAGTATTTAAACAGACGCTATCCTACAATCAAAGGCCCAACATAAAGACGACTATTGATATAATGTTGGTCATGGGTAGCTGAAACAAAGCAGCAATAAAGAATCGTGCAGACAAATGTCTCTCCCAGTTCCTACCCTGCTGCCCCTAAATTCCAGCAGTGGCTTCGTCTCATGGTTCGAGAAACTAACTTCTTCAAGCCAGAATCATAAAGATGCTTTGCTTCTCTCTGCTCCAAATACTTGTTGGAAGTTAGCAGAGACCTCCAATAGAGTTCAGAGTAAGATTCAGAAAGTGGGGAGGAGTTTGTTAATCAAATATTCACTAAAATGACCCGATTTCTACTTCACTGAGTAAGCCTGAGCACGTAATAACCTGCTGCTGCAAACAGATCCTTTTTGAGGGCCCTTCAGCCTTACCCCACTCAATGCAACAGGCCAACATCAAATTCCAACAGCACACAACAAAGAAACTCTTCATCAGTTATAAACCTTTGGAAGTTATTGACCCACTGCACCATTTTCAAGTGCCATACTAAAGCTACCACCTTCTCCGTTTTCCTTTGAGGTTGAAGAACTTGTATTTACTACAATCTTCAGTGGTTTTTGAACAGAGGAATTCTGGAAAAATTCCTCCCAGCTAAAAGAAGCAGGCCACACACAGGATTTTCATCAAACACACGCAAACACATGAGGAAATCATCTCAGAGAGCTGATACAAAGCAAGGACATCTTCCAGATGAGGGCGACAGGATTATATACTCGCTTCGAACCAACGTCAGAGGACACAGTACCGAGAATGGAAGCCCTGTGTCCCAACGCGCATTTCCATCACCTCCCTCACGCTGGCTCCAGCATTCACATAAATCAGTCACAGTTTTCAGCTAGATCGGTTCCTTGACCCATCTCATCCCACAGCTGCACAGACACTGGTGTGAGGGTACGTGGCAAAACACAACACTGGGACTTCATCTTTCAGTGCCAAGCCAGACTTACATCGTGACGGTATCTCTGGAGAAACACTGGGAGATTTGGACAGGAAAAGGAGCCCTTTCATTTCAGCAGAAACACTGATGTGCTTCACAAGAACGGTCTGTGTGAATCTGCACTATTAGCATGGCCATGGGAGAGCTTAAAAGGTCTGTGTCTGAACACAAGAGGCCTCTGATCGTTCTGACCAAGTTTTTATCAGTGGCGTACACCTTAAAAATCAGTCAAGGTGCTGTTCTTGCCCTGTCTGCATCCTTGAGTATATGTACTTTTAAACAGCGCCCTTACCTGGCAATCCAGTGTCACTTCCCCTTTTTAATCACAAGGAAACATGTTTAAAAATGTGAAATGCCATTTCACAGGTGGAAATGACACCTGCTCCCTATATGCCCCAGATCTGCAGCTCTGCACAATCACTCGGCTATTTCTTCTCTTTCTTTCTGCTAGGAACTTACCCACAAAAGCAGGTCCCAGGGAAAACCAATGGAAGTTCCAAGGAATATGCCGAGGCCTGCTACCCAAACGTACAAAATAAACCAGGGAAAACTACTCTTCACTTTAATAACAGTAACACACTGGTCTGCACAGCCAAACTGTGGGGGCCAACACCCCCTTTATTATTCTAAGAGACCAAAACAGACACACTCTGGGCACCGCAAAGGTTTGAACTGCGTCTGTCATCCACCATTAAGATGCAGAAAATAAACCCGAGACAATACACACGATTCAAATACCCAAGCCCCCACTCTGCCACTGCAGGTTTATTTATAGACGGTCTGCCAGGCTGAGCTACAAGCGCCAGCTGTGAACTACGGGACTCAATCCATTCACAGCTCTCCTCATAAAGGAAACAATGTGATTAAAGGCTCGTGTGTGTTAAAAATACACAAGATATTCATTACCAACACATAACTGGTTCTACGTTAATGACAGCCAGAAAGGCCGGGATTCACAAAGAGGAATTAAGCCTTCCCGAATTCCGTTTACCAATAGGATTAGGTATTAAACAGGATAGTTATTGATCCAAAACAGAAACTCATTACAGGTACATCTGTTAACAATTTTAAAGCAAAACACACAAACCTCATTTTCCAGCTCACAATCACGAAAGGGATAAAAAGAGCTGAATACCCTCAATGGAAAACTTACTTTTGACATTTTAAGTATCCAGTATCTCATCATTCTAGTACCCAAACACCCTAGACCATTCTGCATATTCATATTGGCAGCACAGTACTGAAATCGGGAGGGATTATTCACAGTGTACCAGCAGGAAATTAAATTACAGAGAGGACAACTTCCTGTGTGAGGCAAAAGGAGGAGCAGAGCAGGTATCTAACCCCAGAAGCTCTGCTCTGGCGTGGTCTGTGGGACTGGAGGTGAAACCCAGCCCTCTCTGTATCTGTCTTCTGAAATTCAGAGAACTGCCTTGCACGCCCTTAACGCTGCTATCACCTCTCAAATGTATCTTTACTACTTCAGCAGTGCTGAGGTCTCTGTAACAGGAAGCAGGTGGGAAGCCACGAGACCAGATTCTGTTCCCAGCCCCAACCTGGGTGACCAGGTCCCAACCAGCACGCTGCGATCACAAACCAGACAGCAATAATTGCTCTGGGGGAAGCTGTGGCAGGGAGGGTAGACAGAAGAAGGAAGAGAAGGTGGGGAGCTGTGGCTCAACCGTACAAGAAAGTCAGGAACCAGTGACCGAGGCCAGTTGTTCACAGAACAAAGAACAATAGTGGCTCCGAGCCTTCCTAACAAAGCTACACAATAAAAGGATTCCTCATACAGGCAGAATTCAGGCTTAAGAGAAACCTGACCCGGAGACAAAAGACTCAAGCCACAAGGCAGCATAGAGCTACTTCCAGCTTTAGAATCATAGAATCAATCACAGAATCTTTGAGGCTGGAAAAGACCCTTGGGATCATCAAGTCCAACCGTTAACCCCACTCTGCTAAGTTCATCCCTAAACCATATCCCCCAACACCACGTCTAAATGCCCTTTAAACACATCCAGGGATGGTGATTCAACCCCTTCCCTGGGCAGCCCATTCCAGGAGCTGACTACTCTGGCTGTAAAAAAATTTTTCCTACTATCCAGTCTAAACCTGCCCTGTTGTAGTTCGGAACCATTCCCTCTTGTTCTATCGCCAGTCACCCGTGAGAAGAGCCCAGCACCAACCTCTCTGCAATGTCCCTTCAGGGAGCTGCAGAGAGCGATGAGGTCTCCCCTCAGCCTCCTCTTCCTCACACTAAACACTCCCAATCTTTCCTTATCAGATTTATTCTCCAGGCCCCTTCACCAACTTCCTTGCCTCCTCCAGCCCCTCGAGATCTCTCTTGGATTGAGGTGCCCCAAACTGAACCCAACACTCCAGGTGTGGCCTCCCCAGTGCTGAGCACAGGGGGATAATCCCCTCCCTGCTCCTGCTGCTCACACCAAGGATGCCCTTGGCCTGCTTGGACACCTGGGCACAGCTGGCTCAATCAGAACCCCCAGGTCCTTTTCTGCCCCCCAGCTCCAGCCGCACCTCCCCAGGCCTGGAGCGCTGCAGGGGGTTGTTGTGGCCCAAGTGCTTTGCTGGAATAAGCCTTGCTTCTCACTCAAAACTGCCCTTAACTCATCTTCTCTCCTTCTAAACGATTCTCCCAGGTAAGCTTGGCCAAGTATTGAACCAGACAAGCGAACACAGTTCGGATGAACATCCGTGTCCTGCTTCTAACAAGGCTGGCTGCCCATCTTTTCATGGAATCACAGAATACCAGGTGGGAAGAGCTCTCAGGGATCATCTAGCCCATCTTTTCATAGAATCATAGAATATCAGGTCGGCAGGGACCTCAGGGATCACCTAGCCCAACCCTTCAGGGCACACGGTTCACGCAGGCTCGAGCAAAGCTGATACGCCCAACACCAACTACTACAAGGAACACGCCTTTCACGCCTGTAAGAAACCAGTTGCGCCGTCTCCTTCCCCAAATTGCTTCCCTTTACTCACTGGCCCTCCGAAGGAGCTTTTTTGGGGGAAAATAACCAGCAAAGCGCAGAGCGGCGCCCACACTTCCCGAGTCGCCCTGACACGCGCGAGTGAGTAAACCACGCCGCGCTTGTCAGGACACAGGAATTTTGGTCCAACTTGGCTGCGTGACTACTCATACCCACACAAACCTAACCCCAGCAGCAGGGCCCCACAGACATTCCGACCCTGAGGAACACTCTCAAGGACACAGGGGGTGTTCAAACAGACTCGGGGCTCGGCGCTGCCAGGCCATGGGCTGCAGCCGAGCAGCAGCGAGGCCGCTCACTCCAAATAGGCACAGCCACACAGCCCCCCCAAGCTCTGCCCAGCTCCCCCAAGCTCTGCACAG
>WEIS01058266.1:0-18924 GCA_013389965.1 Todus mexicanus
CAGAAAGACTGGTCCAGACTGAAAAGAAATAAAAATCACTTGACTTAAATTCCCTGTGGGTCTGGGAATAACCCATGAATATCTGCAATATTGGGTCTGCTACTTGGGGTGTTCACAGCCAGTCTGTAGTTGTGCAGAAGCAGCACAATACCAACAGAGTTGATTTAAAGCTTGAAAACATCTACTCAGGCATCGACTCAAACACTTACGAGGGAGTATGTCTCCCTCAGCAGCAGATTCTTCTGGAACTGCGGATGTTCACAGTGCCACCTACTCCTGGCTGCCTTTTATGTGCCTCTGAAGCTTCTCCTTGAAGCCTCGAGGGATGAAACTGTTCAAATATTCACCGGTGGCCACTGGTTTGATTTTCTGGCAGAGCAGACGTTACGCAGAACGAAGGTGCCATGGGGTTGACACGACACGATCTTGCAATGTGTGAACCAGAGCTCGCACAAGATAATGCCTTTCCACAGGAGATGAAGGCAGTATGACTCAAAGCTTTGTCATCTGTCTAAAGACCTCCCTCTCGAATCGGAAAGCAGATCAGGCAGATAATAAGCGAGCAGCATAAGGAACTTATCATGCACCATTACAGAGATGCTTATTGGACAAGCCAAGAATAGAACAAGTGCTATTTCCTCCAATATCCTATTAAACGAGCGGGTTATTGCCATCGTATTTTATACTCAATCGATCGGTAATAAACAGTTACTAAAAAAAAATAAAAATAATTATAATAATCATAATAAAAAAATCTTGTTTTCTAGTTGTTCTTTTCCCCTTCCTGGTCCTTTACCTTTGAGCCGGCCGGACGCAGCTTTCCAGTAGAGCATCCCATCCAGCAGAAGCCGCCTTTGCCCCATGTCGTCCTTCCGGAAGAAAAGCCCATTCTTGCATTTTCCAGATGATTTCAGCTCCATTTTATGCATAATCTCTTTAAGGCGCTGCCCCTTCTCGCACTCGTTTACCATGGCATCTACGTGAGTGATTGTGTCCTTAATGAAACTAAGGGCCTGCGTCAGGTCGTTATAATCTGTAGCTCCAGCTAAGAGAAAAGAGCAGAAGTCAGTCACATTTTGGTCCTTTCCAACTCAAACCATTCTACGACTCTGTGATTTTCAACTCTGGAATGCAAGATATGAGCCACCCAAACGTATTTTAAGATGAAGGTTCCATATCGAACGTCTAACAGTATTTCCCAAGAGCTTGAGTTTAAAAAGAAAAGAAAATACCCTAAAGCTCTGAATCTCTAATGAATCAACAAGCTTAGCTACTATGGTTTTGTGGCTCCAGGCTTGGAACTCAACACTGCTCCTGACCCTCAGATGAGGTGAGGCTGATCTGAGTCTGCACCTAGAATCATGGAATCTTTGAGGTTGGAAAGGACCCTTGTGATCATCGAAAGTCATCTTCAGCTAACGAGGTGAGAAGGCAGGTATATGGCCAGCCTGTCCCNGTATGTGGCCAGCCTGTCCCTCCTCGTATGACAAAGGCACATGTAAATCACGGGACAAAAAGGATCAGCAGAGAACTGAGAGGCTTGTAGGAAAGATTAACCAACCTACCTTCTGTATTCTGAATAATCCGTTCCACCAAGACCGGGTATTTGGTGATGCGCTGTGTAACTAGAAGGATACACTCCTGAACGCCCAGTCTCCTCACGATGGAACAGTTGCCGATTTTCTAGAAAACAAGACAGACTCAACTCATTGCATCCATTGTATATATTGTATATATTGCTCTGCTAACAATTAAGTACACCTGGAGTCAAGCAGAGAAAGTTCCAGATCCAAACTGTTTGCCTATTTATTAACTGATTGCCTTCTAGAATAAGATCAGTCCTTAAATAATGAACAAATACTACAGTTTTTAAACCACACCCAATCACCTACCAACCATATTAGGTCAGTAACAAATAAACTCAGTGCTTATTTGACCTCTGTATGTTTACCAGTAGGCTGATCTACAGAAACCCAGTTCTGTTTCGAAAGGGGATCAGAATCCCACTGGTTAATCTGGCTGGAGGCACAGCACAGCAGAATATAACACCAAGATTGTTCTTGACAAGGACCGAGGCTATATATTTTAAAACTCTGGTCATTTATTTAGTTCCTTGAAAGAGAAGGGTTCTCACTTTTAAAAGACACCTCATTAAGAGCTGTAAGGATAGAGCTCTGCTGGAAAGTTCACGCAGTATCGCTTACTGATGAACTGGAAAATGAGAATACTTAGGACTGCGCGATGTCACCTGAGATTCAGGTCGCTCTGGCCGTGTCTCTTCACAGCCCTTCCTGTTTAATTGCACAGGAAAGGGTCCAGCAGATCAACAAACCACCCTGGAGCCAATCTTCTGCTTTTGGAAAGATGATGTAGTGGGCAAAACTTGCTTTTTCCAGATATTCTTCTATTTTCTAAATAATCTATTGCCCACCCCTATGTGCTCTCAAGAGCCTGCCTCAAATTTAACATGTGCTCATTGTGGCTTCATGTCCAAAAGATCTAAAATACCAGAAGCTAACAACCCATTCAATAACGAGAATATACCTCTAGCCCTGCTCACTCAAATTTAAGAGATCTTCAAGAAAACCTAAAGTGGTCAAGCAGATTTTGCACAGATTTCTGGGGGTCGTTTACCTTTATCAAGTTTTGGAACTTCTTATTGCTTTGGAGCAGGTCTTTATAGTGACTAACAGCTTCATTGTGGCCACAACAGAACACACCGTATTTTTCCTTCATTCTCTCCCCATTTTCACCTGAAAACTAATGGGAAATAGAAGAATGAAAGATGTGAATCATTAAGAGTAAACCCACCTCTACTGCCAGACCCAGGTTAATTGTGGTGACTCAAAGGGTCTTTACTGTGTTTTGAAAAGGTCAGACCCAAGAAGCTTGGCATTAAATGCAAGAGAGTCATGGATGGGATGGAATAGAAACGTCATAGTCAATAATCTTGGTAGGTCTGGATTCCCACCTGTTTTACCAAGAGGTCTCCAATGTTCTGGATTATATAATTTCGGTCACTCCCTTCTTCCAAGGACTCCTTCCTTCTCTCCTTTAACTGGAGCAGAAATTGCCCATGCAGCTCCAGCAGCTCATCCACACAGGGGAAGAGCTTGTTGATGACAGCATTTGGGAACTGCAGTTCTTCTCGCATGGCTTTGGAATACACCTTCAGCATTATTTTCAGGGTCCGAACATGGTGCATTTCAGTCTGCATCAGTTCTGGGCAAGGAGAAACAAAACAAATAATAAATCCAAAGTTATTTCTCTGCCGTGCAGTGACTGGTAGAGATACAAAAAGAGCAGGCTCCGAAAGCCACCACCTTTTGCATCACCTTCTTCTTCACCACAACCTTTGCATCACTGATGTGAAGCTCCTAAATTTGCCTTGTTAATCTCTCCTAAGCAAACAGTGCCTGACCCTGCTTATTTAACAACATCTCTCAGTTGCAGCTGAGCTATTCCCTAATTGTATCGCTGGGCTTTGCTGCTTACACAGGCAAAAATCTATGGGTTGCTAAATATCATTAAGAAAATGACTTATGGACACTAAGACAGGTCGCAGGCTTGAAAATCTTCACTCAGTTTCACAACTGAGAGCCAGTAACAGTGATTTCTGCTTTGCTGCAAAACCAGGGGCACTAGGAAACAGAAAAAGTTATGAGAATAACAAACGTGCTTACCATAAATGACATCTTGCCTTTTCCTAACGTCCTTCTTTTGCCTATTTACGTAAGACGGTTCCACCGCAACGCTCCAAGATTCTGCCTCAAACTCATGAGCGTCTGTTTCTATTTCACTTCGGAGGGATACAAAATACGGATCTAGACCAAAAGCAGAATCAGTTGCAATTATTATTCGATTGTTTCCCACCGTACCCCTCGTTACCATCATTAACAACAAACGACAAGAGCAAAACCATCTCAGTGCTGCTTTAAGACCGTGTAAGAAATTGCATAAAAATCCTGAAAAGCACAGAAATTCCATACCTTCCAGAAAGATGGAGTCTGCTGTTGAAGGTGCAAGCGAGACAACATCATCTGAAGTCTGCTTAAATTTTACAAAGCCTGAATCCCCTTCATCCATGTCTCCTGAAATTAGTCTAAATGGCCAAAGAAATTAGACCGAGGGACCAAAACAGAACATGAACATTTTGTTGTTGCTGTTTTCAAGTTGCTCGACAGAAAGAAATCATTCAAGTACTTTAACAAGCCTCTTTCCTAAATGATAGTGCCATTAACTTGGAAGAAATCTAGAAAAAAAGCTCTTGTTGCACTCCAACTTTAAACAGTCAAACCAATTTAGCAACTCCATCACTGAAATATTACAGGTTTAATTAGAGCAGCACGAGCAAGTGTAGGAACTCCTGGTCTGACATGTTCAAAAAAGCCATCACCTGGTGACAAAGCCACAGCCAGCCCAGAGTACAAAGGGCACTTTCCCTGAGAAGGGAGCATAACCGTGGCACAGGAGAAGTAAACAACTGCTTAAACCAGCAGATTGCTTTTAATTTGTCTCCTATTTTAAGCAAGGTATCCTGCAATTTCAAGCACTGCTGTCTCCGACGCCTGTCAGACCCAGCACAACCTAGAATAACTGAACTGGGAAGAGACGACTGAATTTCAACAAGTCTGAAGACAAATATACCCCTGCAAACCACAACCTAGACAGAGATACTCAAATACTACCCTATTTCAGACGATATTTTTCAGGACATAGTACAGAGGGGCTAAAGGCAAGGTGATTTAAACAATTAAAAAATAGCTTACTGTTCAGGGGAATTAATTTCAGCATTAAAAGCTCAATAAATCTCTTCTGAGCTTGAAAGCCAACGTGAGCCTTTGCTTAAACCCAGCAATTGTTTTTTTCTTTTCACATCAGGGGAGTTCAAGGTGTGTGTGGGGGGTTATGTGCAGCAGAAGCTAACGAACCAGAAAAGCAGCCGTTTACTTACCCAAATTTATTAACAGCTCCAGCAGTATTCAACGAAGACTGAGAATTTCCTCTTTGGGCGATAGTCATACCGAGATTCCGTGACAGTACTGGGGTGCCATCCGGTCCCAGGAGAAGACTTCGGGGCTGCTCCTTCAAAGAAGCGGCTAAAGAGGCAAAAATTGAATTGGTACTGAGAAAATGAGGCGGACACTGCAGCTCGCCTGCTCTCAAACCTCTCTCCGAATGCGGCCGGAGAACAGACAGGATCTTGGATGTCAGGAGCTCGTTGTCCAAAAAAACATTCTCATTCCACTTTCTTGAAAAGGAACCACAAAAAGACAGCTCAGGATGAGCTGGAATTGTGTTGCTTCTGCCGCTGCTTTTTGAATTTGTATTCCCCATGCTCGCCACCGGCTGCCCTCCGACTTGGCACAGTAAAGTGGCCCCAGAGATGCACGGTTTTTATACTACCTGTGATCCTTCTAGAAATGTAAAGCTGCCACTTAACTTACTGTATTGGCTAAATCAGCAGGTCTGAAGTGCAGGAAATTGGTCCCTACTGTGCCCATTTAGTGTGGAAATTGCAAAGTATCTTCTCCTTTAGTAAAACACCAGAACCTACACACAATTATTTCACACCCTACCGTATAAGGGCAGGGAACATTTCATGGCAAACAAGAAAAAAAAAAAATGAATAAAAATCTGAGATCACCTAAAAAACCCACAAGGTCTTTGCGATGCTTATTGCCACGCAGGGATTTATATCTGCATGTGCACACAGGTTGAAACAGAATAGATACCGGAGCTAAATGTAATTTTTGATACTGCAGCTTTTTAATGCTTTTTAGATCGAGGCAGACCGTGAACTGGGAAGGTACTTAAAACTTTAATCACTATCACACAGGACATGGAAGCCTGGAATAGACTTATAAAAAATGGATACGATTATTTAGCACTAATGTCTGTAATGGCTGGGAAGGAACAGGAGAAAAAATACAGCCTTTTAAAAAAGGAACTGCGGGGAAGGCGAAGATGAAGGATCAGCCAGACAAGCTTTAAAACTCATCACTGACAAGGTCTGCAGCTGCCCTTTCGCCAAAGTGCTTCTAAGGACAGGGCAGTGGGAGAGATGTCGTGGATCCCTGAACCCAGGGTTCTGCCACTGCCAGCAAGCTTTGTCTTACACCCAGACCAACCTCCTCTCCCAGTATGTGACTGGGAGGCTGCCTCAGGACCAGGCTGCTGCAGCAGTTCAAGAGGGTGTCCAGTTCCCAGTCAAAGCTTTCACATCACCAACTTACAACTTTTCCGGTGAAATACTGGTGTCTACCCATCCCCAGCAGTCTCCCCTTCCCAGTCTGCTCTCCTCAGTGTACCTCCACTACCAGTGATCTCTCCCTCCCCTTCTCCCCTGCTCAAGGAGACACAACTAAATCAAAGTATTCCTGTTTCTTCTTATGAAACAGGTTTTTCCACATTTCTTGATATCCCGTCCTCTCTGTCTGCTTGTCTCTCCTTTCAGCTTCCTGGAACCAGTGACTAGAATTGTATTATGGCCGCAGGGGAGGTTTCATCAGTGACATTTAATAGAAATTATATCGCCACATCTTTTCCTGCTGGAAATACTTCTCCCAAGACCTGTTTGGGTTTGAAATCGCCTGGCTACACACACGTACCACATTCTCAGTCTACAACAACCTGGGTAAACTGAGTCCTCTTCCACTATTCTCCAAGGGATGAGCTCCAAGCTCATTGTTTTGACTATGGAAAATAAGTCCTGGCTGCTTAGCAGAGTCTGCACCAGCAAAAAAAGCCATTTTCTGAGTTCAATTAGCACTGTCTGCACACTGCTGAGAGGGGCGATCGATCGTTGTTAACCTATCACACCAGACCAGACTGTGTACCACAGAGCTGTTTCAACGACGAGCCCTACAGCCAACTTTTCCTATTCTCATTATTCCTTATTGTTTCCTATTTTAGCCTCCGTGCTTTCTCCTAAGTGCACAAACCCATTCTCGGTACCGCAAAAAAGCCGCTTAGCTTCTTATAACAATTATTCCCTTTGCTCCACCCTCTCGGTAAGGATCGTTTCGTAGAGAAGTGCACCTTGCCATGCGAGTCAAATGATACCACTAAAACCACACCAAACACACCGAGTGACACTCGGACCTTCCTGTCCGCTGTGGTTCTTACAACCGTCAAAGCAACGACCAACTGCAAGGCAGAAAATAATCCTGCTCTAGTTAGGATCAATCACTGAAGAGCCAAGAAACCTGTGCTGTTAACACAGACCTCGTAATGCCTGCAAATTAAAACGCCTTTTGAATTACACACCTATGACCGTGATGGTCTTTTCCAGTAGCAAAAAGCCATTTCGAAGCCTGCGCTGCAACAAGAGCTGGTTTTTCCTCTTATTTTTTTTTCTCCCAGGTCCCTTTTCCCACTTTGTTTCAACCCAGATTGATGTTCAGACCATTAGTGCTAGCTTGTCTCAGAGATTTCTAGCAACCACTAGCTGCAGGCAAGTTTTAAATAGACAATTATGAAAATCTGATGTAAAACAAAGTTCACAGTTCTAGTCTTTTCAGAGGCCAGAGAATAGACAATCAATGAAAAACGAGCTTATTGATCCCTTTTCACCATGATATTTTGAGGTTACACAGCAAGGAGGGATAAAGAAAAATAAAAAGATAAAAAGATAAAAACACCCAGGAGATTGCTCGGAGCCTCTAAGCCATTCCCAACAGAAAAAAAAATGAAGCCATCTTATTAAAAGAGACCTTTTCTATCCTTCAATAACACCCTGTGTATAGCCTTTAAAACATATTAAAGAAAAAAAATACAATCGAACAGATAAGCCTTGAGCACAGAAATCATTCTTTAGTACAAACCTGGGGAAATGCACTGGGGCGAACTTTGTGGAGATCCAGAAGGTCTGTGCTGCAAATCTTTCTGCTGGAGGTAAAAAGAAAAAAAGACAATATTCTTACACATACAGAGCAAACTTTCAGGCCGGAAGGAATCATGTTTTTCCCCATCGTACAGCACCAACTGTAAGTGAAGCTGCACTCTGGAAATATCAAAGATTTCATACAGTAACAGCTTTGGGTTTTTTTTCACGTTCCAGTATAGACATTAACACTTCGCATAAAAATCCCAGCAAGTAGAAATCAGACTGAAATAGAACCAAAAAGGAAGTTACAGCTGAATAAAAGCTGCGAGAATAAATAATTCATCCAAGGAAAGCAAACCCTTTGCACAGTCCTCACCTACGCTTCGCTGCCCTTTACAGCAATACCACCTAAACTAACCCGGCCAGTTTCCACAAAACTTTTAGCCTGCCCATTTAAAATCGCATCTCTGGTAACCGGTACCACTTTCTCCTTCTTCCAACACCAGGATATTAGGAGTCGTTGAGATACAATTTATTGAAGATGAACAGCAATTAACTAAGTAACACAGGCTGTAAGAAATGAGGTTTGGGGAGCCTTGGCTTCACTCTGAGGCTTTCATTTCTGACTCCATTCCTCCTATCGTTTCTTGCCACCACTCCCTCTTTGCTCTCTTCAGGAGTGGTTTGTCTGGGCTGAGTCAACCATGAACGTTTTGGAAACGAAAGCATCAGAGCAAGTGAAATTTTCGGTTTAAAAGGAAAGCACACAACGCCTTGAGAAGTTTAAAAGCATCTATCAACACCCACTGCAAGACTTCTGCCCTCCAAAGGGTTACATTCTAAACTAGCCATGGCTGACAAGACTTCCTCTACCCTCTAAGAACCCAGCTTTCAGCTGTTCTGCTCTCTCTTTTCCCCCTTGTGGTAGAACCTAATCTGCTACCAGCCCCTGAAATCATCAACACTTGCAGGCCAAAAATAAACTAAAACTCCCTCAAGTAGTTCTAAGGAGGAGGAAAAGGTTTTCAAAAGAAGCACCAGAATAAAAGAACAAGAGGCAGACAGCTCTCTGAAAGCAACCTGTGACCTCTCATGCAATCACAGGCACCACGGCGACAGATCAAAAACAAACAGCTTAGCAAGATAGAAAGTTCATCACCGTTCAAATCTGAAATCACTTATTCATTGCATTGCCCAGCTTAGAAAAAACACACAGCTGCTACAAGCAAACTCCCCTCCACGCTTTGCACTCTTCTGTCTGCTTGAGATGGCACAACCTAGTAAAATAGTTAGAGCAAAATAGAGAAGAAAATTCAGAGGTATGATCTATTTCAACTACGTCCCCCAAAAAGTGATGGGTCTGAGCCTTCTGCCCAGGGTTAATCCCAGTTCAGACAGACACAAGCAATGGTAACTAGTTTTCAGCACAGCAATAAAACATTTCACTTGATTTCCCCCACATACATCATCATTAATTACTATAATGACGAGTTAATAACTATCGGATGTCTCAAGGATATAGGGCAAGGCTCTGCACTGATATAAATCAAACCACTCGCATGGAATTAAACTGACCACGTCGAGCGCTGCTGTTGTAAGAAGAAGAACAACTTTTGAAGCCCACCTTGGGTCTGCTGCTGCTGCATTCAGCCAGTAAACTCTTGCAGTTCTTGTGGACATTCACCGCGCAATCTGAAACAGAAAAAAAAAGAAGTCTTAAATTATTCTTGTCATTCCCACCGAGGGAAAGGAAGAGTACCACATAAAGGATCTTAATTTTGGAAGAGAGGCAGAGCAAGCTTGGGTGTTTCAGCGAGCGATCCTTGTGCATGTTGGGTTCTTGATTTTATACCAAATACTCCAGCAATTTATCACTGAGGAAGAGCTGCCTTTCTGCAGAGCACCATCAGGAGCTGAAGGAGCTACAGTAAAGTTCAAAAGGCGCCACAGAATCCTCAGAGTATCACCAGCACCTGAGCAGGACCACTTTTGTAGCTTCACGAAGGAACTGTTGCCAAATAAACGAACTAAAGCATCTCTCTGCCACCCAAAAAACATAAACCCATTAACAGAATAGTAAAAACCCGTCTCTTTTTTTTCCTTAGAGTAATTATTGCTTCAGAAAAAAGGATGGCAGCTGGTAGTGTCAAGTATTTGCTGCCCATAAGATCCTTCGGGACAGAAGCAGGGCACCTCTGAGAGTAAATGGAATCAGGGTTTGTTTCTTCCCATCTATTTCAGGCAAAAAAAAGAGAGAGAAATACTAAAAGAGAAATAGAGCAAAAGCGGGCAGATGAATGCTGGATCTGGTGGAGAAAAGCCTGTTTATGTTGAAAGCACTGAGGAAAAACTATTTAAGGTTTCTTCACCCAAACAGAACTATCATCCGTGCCCGGCGCCAAGGCTGCTGATCTGCTTTAAGGCTCCTGGATAACACGGAGGAACGTTTCAAAGTGTTTTCCATAAATACAGGAAAACTCTGAGAACAGGAGCAAAATGCTTGTGTGGCTTTAAACACAAATAAATTAATAGAGGTACAACACCAAGACTGAATGACTGAGTGCAGAGACCCAAGAGGTGCTTACACATTATGCACCTTCCAAAAATGTGGGGAATAAGAGGAGGATATTGCACTTGGAGCGCCTGCCACGCAAAAAATTTCCACAAAACCCATCACCTCCCATAACTCCTCTGCTATTTGTGATATTTCCTACCAACACCGCACCCCGTGCAACAAAAGAAAAGGTGCCATATCTGATTTCCAATGTACATGCCTCTGCAAACGCATGATAAAAATATATCCAAAGAGAAGAACAAACACATGAGTATTTCAGCGCTGCTAAGGCCTCCACCTATCCCCAGAAAATGAAGAGCTTGTGAGAAGATGTGCCACAACACCGCGCAGCGCGCTGACAATGGAAACCTCTTTCCTCCCGAGACAAAGGAGCAAAGTGTCGGACAAAAATCGCCACACAGAAGGAAACAGAACAAATTCCCCATGACGTCAAGCTGGGTTGGATTCAAGCGGAGCTTACGGCCGGGTTCCCTTCAGGGCACAACAGGCTCCCCTCCAGAGGGAAGGGTTCCCACAGCCGCTGCCCCGCGACGTCGCCTCTCCTCGCCAAAGCCACTTCATTCATCTCCAGTTGTGTAACGCGCCCATCGACAAACACTCCCTCCATCAAACTTGAACTAGAGATTCATATTCCGCGACGTTTACATATCTTCGCTAGCTTACGTTCGATAAGTCTTCTCCTATTCATGATCAGTAGGAGCGATTTGGCTTTTGCGAGTTGGGGATGGAACTGTAAGAGGGATCTCGGCTTCAAAAAGCATTTCAATTTTAAAATGATGCCCTCGCTCTGGTAAAGATAACAGCTTCTATCGCTCTCGGTAGGTATTTTTCACTTCGCCAGCTGACATATCTAATAGTGCTGTGTGTTGTTTTCCTGTGCTGCTGAAAGGTTCTTCACACAAGAGGAGAGAACATGCTAGAAACCAGGAAAATGCTCCAGAAACGCCTCAGAAAACAGCAGCTGAAACCAAGGGTTTGCTTCTCTACGAGACTATTTGACGCAATCAACCTCACGATTTCCGAGAGGCATTACTTTTGCCCACGTAAAAGACAATGATTTGGGAATTAGGCTGGTTTATTAGCACAATTCATTTTATAAAACACGCTCCAGCTTTCCCTCTCCGACACATTTCTGCAGACAGCACTGAACCGAGATCGCAGTGATTAAGGGCGAGAACAAACGTTTAAATACTAGGGAATTTTATTTCCTTTTTCTGCACGTAAGATCTCTTTGTGTTCTTTATTCTTCTAGACAGCCTCTCTGAGCAGGGTATTAGCGAACAGCAGGGGTCAAGAAAACAGCAAAGAGAAGAAGACGGGACAGAGAGCAGTGGAGAAGTGACAGGAATGTGCACTCATGGAGGCTGATATTTAAGAGCCGAGAGAGATACAAAGGGTTGTTACAGGTGTACAGGGAGAATAGATATCTAACCTTAGAAAACACAGAGAGGAGAAGGAGTATTAGTAAACTCAAAACTGACAAAGAGATTAGGGTGTAGCATCAGTAACTGGCAGCATTTGATCGCATTCGGATCAAGACTCTGGGAAGGTAGAGAAATGAAATGGGCAGTTTTGCCGGCAAGCTCTTTTCAAGCTGGAGAGGCACAGAAGGTGTTCCTGAGAAAGACAGAGCTAAAAACTCCCATGACTGCCACCCAGGCTCTCCCTTTCCTTTTGCCCATCTTCTCCTCCCTCCCTCATTCACTGGAACTGCAAGAAGATTAAGCTGACAGGGGAAAACAGATCCTCCAAAGGATTTCACGTCAACGCCAACTATGCAGAAGGGCCGTAGCTCTGGCTGGTGCTCAGGACGCCAGCTAAACTGCGACACATCGAGAAGATCCAAGGGTTTGGGTTACCTCGACTGGATGGAGACAGGAGCACCACTGCTAGAGCCGAAGGGACAACAGTGATCGACACCACACACACAGCGTGGAAATTAAGCAAACCCATTGTGGTTGTTTCTGGGCTTAAATCAAGAGATTTGGAATCAAAGCTGAGAATTTGGGGAGCATCACGGTATCCCCCATTCGCTTGCTACAGGGACCATCCCCGCCTCTGGAGGAAAGAAATACTTAAGACCAAAATGCCTGTAAACATCATAAAAGCTCCCGCTGATGATCGAGAGTAATGAAATTAATATCTGCTATAACAAAAAACCCCTTCCTTTATTAACAAGATGTTTTCCCAAAGGCTCGGAGAAATCAATTCCCAACTTAAGAACATTTTATTAGACGACTCATTGCAAAGCCCAAAAGCCTAGCACGGATTCATGGTAGGAGGATGATGCACCTGGCTGAAAAAGGGCAGGTAAATGCATCTTCTCCCCCAGCCGGAAAACCTTCCAGTGGATCAGACACGGGCAATGTCCTATAAACGTCTCCCAGAATTGGATTCCAGGACAAATCTATGACTCACCAGATATTATGAGTATTATGACCCTGACCTTTGGTCTGGAACGGTACTGCCCAATAAAACCACTCTTAAAAGGCTATTTGCAAACAGCTACAACTAACAGACAGATTCATCTAAAATTCAACGACCGACTTTTATTTTTCCTCAAGTATATGGGTTTTTAGGTGCTTTTAAAATTACAGGTTTTAAAAAAATACCCTTTAAAACAGCCAAGTTCAGGCAGGGACACCTTTTAACGGTGATTTGAATGATACAAGGAGTTCATGCACTATTTTGAAGCTAAGGATATATTCACCACCTATTAAATCCGACCTGCAGGAGAGAGACACGGACAAAATAGTTTTCTCATGAAATTAATAATCTTTCTGTCCTCCACTGTCCGATGCTTCATGGATCAAAGCCAATCTCTTTTCTCCTTCCTCACCTTTCCACCACACAAGGTAATTCCTCTCTCTGGAGCTGACAAAGAAAACAACTCACGCAGGAAAGATTAATAGAGAGTGTAAAACCTGAATTTATATGTAAACACAAAGGCTGAGAAACATTTCAAACAGCTACAGCATTCCAGAAAAAAGCAGAGTGACCCTGCGATAAATCTGCTCAGGAAAGAGGAGGAGTTTCAGCAGAACACGAAGAAGTTTCTGTATTGGGTAAATCCAGGTCAGGTCTCCTCAGAGGCTCCGAGCAGCTTTAACTCTGTCCTAGTGCTTTGGCGAGCGGTGTTTACTCGTTTTGTTACCGCGACTAACGACGCGGAGCCAGAAACTAAAAACGGGAAGGGTGCAGGGTGCCGAGATGCTTCACATTCTGAAGCAGAGACAGTCCACACGGGAGAACAACATCACTAAATTATTAAGTTTCAGCTTCCCGGCTAAAGCATTCCTCTCCGTCTCCAAAAACAACCTATAATTACTTCCTCCCTGCATCTGGTTTTATGGTCAAAATATCAGATAGGCGGGTGGGGTGGGGTTGTGTCATTCCCAACGCCGCGAGTCCTGGTGGCCTCAGGGTTTCTTTAAGCACAGCAACTCAAACCAAACAGATGAACCACTGATGTTTCTGGTCGTTAAACAACGCAACTGAAAATGAGAATGTTATCCCTAAAGAAAGGTGAGGGGCATTTCAATCCTCCTCTCACGCAGAACCCTTCCCCCATTCTACAGGAACGCTACAGAACTGAAGCGGCAGCTATGACACTCATAAAAGGTATTTAAAATATTTCACAGGTAAACATTAGGTGGAACTGCAACACACGATGCCTGATGGCTCCTGTTCGAGAGCTGCATTTCGCCGGTTTATTTTTGGTTTTACCGCACCGAAGATAAACTGTTACTGTGCACCTTCGGAAATTTAAATCAAAAAAAGGGCTGGATAAAGAAGCTACCTAAAAAACCCTCTTGTAAGAGGGGAGAAGAGACTGAGAAGCAGCCGTTTCTCCTCTTGGTTTTACAGATACCACAGTAACAAAACCACAGCTCAAAATCTCTGAGCAATATTCAGAAATTCTGCTTATTTATCAGAGCACCGAACCCAAACACAGCACCAGGAATGCTCAGAAAGCTGCTTGCTTGAGTCACTCCCCCTTTCCCTTCACGTCCTCTGAAATCCATCACCTCTCCGAGCACCTACCAGGGTTTCACAGAATCACAGAATCGTAAAATCATTCAGGTGGGAAAAGACCTCTAAGATCCTCAAGTCCAACCTTCTACCCAACACCTCCCAGCACACACAAGCCGAGCCTTACACAACCTGGTATCACCTCCTGCTCCTCTCCTTAACACACCGGGGCTGCGGGGTATTGAAAATGGGTCAGTCATCACAACTGCAGGTGAGAAGCTTTAGCTATTTTTTTTTTCCTAACACACTGAAGGCCTTTTGATGCACATCCCGGTCCCTTCTCCCTGCACTGTGTGTGTAGGTAACCGAGAAAGGATTTTGTTGCCACAAGCCTAAGGATGCTCAGACTCCAGCTGCCGCATAAAGGAACCAGTTTCCCGTCAGGCTGCCCCAGCTCCACTCCAAATGAATCACAGAATCAAAGTCAGGGATTGGAAGGGACCTCGAAAGATCATCTAGTCCAGCAGCAGGATCACCCAGACCAAGTCCCACAGGAACTCATCCAGGTGGGTTTTAAACGTCTCCAGTGAAGGAGACTCCACAACCCCCCTGGGCAGCCTGGGCCAGACTCTGGCACCCTTACCTGAACATTTCACCTCCTTTTTAAGCCCCTAAAACAAATCTCGGAGATCGAGGTTGGACCTTCACAAGCTACATGGTGCAAAACTCGAAGTGGGTAGATTCAGGTTAGACATTAGGAAGAAGTTCTTCCCCATGAGGGTGCTGAGACACTGGCCCAGGTTGCCCAGGGAGGTGGTGGAAGCCTCAACCCTGGAAGCCTTTAAGGCCAGGCTGGATGGGGCTCTGAGCAACCTGCTCTAGTGGGAGGTGTCTCTGCCATGGCAGGGGGGTTGGAAACGGATGATTTTTGAGATCCCTTCCAACCCAAACCATTCTACATCCCAGCCCCTACATCAGCCCTGGAGCCGGTAACGTTGGGACCGGCCAGAAACCTGCAGGATTCATCCCGGGAAGGGGAGATAAAGCCCAAACCGGGGATCCCCTCGGCGGGACGTGCCGGGCAGGCTCCTCCCGGGGGCAGCCGGGCACCGGGCACCGGGGCTGGACGGGCCCCGGGCCGCGGCCTCCCTCACCCGACCCCGGGGAGGGGGAAAAGCTCGTTAAACCCGGGAGGCTGGAGAGAAGTGTGTGTGGGGGGGAAACCCCACGGAGGAGCCGAGGCTCGGGGCTGGCAGCCAGCCCCGGTCTCTTACCGGAGTCCCCAGGGAGCCGCCGGTGGCTCCTCTCGNTACCTGAACATTTCACCTCCTTTTTAAGCCCCTAAAACAAATCTCGGAGATCGAGGTTGGACCTTCACAAGCTACATGGTGCAAAACTCGAAGTGGGTAGCCGGAAGGGAAAGGGAGGCGAGGCCGGGGCGGCCGCCGCGCCTGCGCCGCCCGGGGACGGGGTTTGGGGGGGATCCCAGAGCCCCCCAGCCCCTCAAGGCAGCCCCCCAGCTCCCCCCGCTGTCCCTCAGGCCACCCCCGGCCCCTGCAGGCCGCGCTTTGCCTCACAGGATCGATCGCCTGGGTTGGGAAAGGCCTCTTAAGAGCATCCAGTGCAACCTGGGTTCGGGGTTGGAAGGGCCCTCGAAAGCTCCTCCAGTCCAATCCCCCCATTGCNNNCCCAGCCCCTACATCAGCCCTGGAGCCGGTAACGTTGGGACCGGCCAGAAACCTGCAGGATTCATCCCGGGAAGGGGAGATAAAGCCCAAACCGGGGATCCCCTCGGCGGGACGTGCCGGGCAGGCTCCTCCCGGGGGCAGCCGGGCACCGGGCACCGGGGCTGGACGGGCCCCGGGCCGCGGCCTCCCTCACCCGACCCCGGGGAGGGGGAAAAGCTCGTTAAACCCGGGAGGCTGGAGAGAAGTGTGTGTGGGGGGGAAACCCCACGGAGGAGCCGAGGCTCGGGGCTGGCAGCCAGCCCCGGTCTCTTACCGGAGTCCCCAGGGAGCCGCCGGTGGCTCCTCTCGGGTCCCCGGAGCCGCCGCCACAGCAACAGGAAACGGCGCCGTGGCCCGGAAGGGAAAGGGAGGCGAGGCCGGGGCGGCCGCCGCGCCTGCGCCGCCCGGGGACGGGGTTTGGGGGGGATCCCAGAGCCCCCCAGCCCCTCAAGGCAGCCCCCCAGCTCCCCCCGCTGTCCCTCAGGCCACCCCCGGCCCCTGCAGGCCGCGCTTTGCCTCACAAGATCGATCGCCTGGGTTGGGAAAGGCCNCAGCTCCCTCGTTCCCCTCAGGGACCCTGAGGGAGACCATGGTCATCCCCGGCCTCTCGCTTTCCCTCAGGGACCCTCAGGGAGGGCACGGCCACTGGAGCCTCCTCGTTCTTCTCAGGGAGGCCATGGCCATCTCCAGGTCCCCACTTTCCCTCAGAGACCCTCAGGGAGTTCATGGCCACCTGCAGCTCCCACATTCCCCTCAGGGAGGGAATGGTCTCCCCCTGGACCCCACTTTTCCTCAGGGAGGCCACAGCTGCCCTCCAGTTCCCGTTTTCCCTTCAAACTCCTCCCAGGACCAGGGGAGGTGGCCAGATTCAAGAGCTACCAAGCCTGATCCCGGCGAGGGTCCCAGGCTGCCCACCCTGAGCCTAAGAACCTCTCCAGCCTCTCCCCTGGATCTAAACATCCCCAGAGGATCTCCAGGGGCCCTGCCTTCCATCAGCTCCTGGCTGTGGTGCGAACAAAGACTAAACAGGCGCTGGACGGATGGGATGTGGCACCCCGAGTGACAGCTTTAACACCGTAGTTCATGGGCTTGCGCGGCGCCCGGCGCTTGCTCTAAATATGCAGTTTGTTATTAAAAGCCTCGAGGGATTTGCCATTCAAAAGGTGCTGAAGTGTTTACAGCCGCGCTTGCCAAGGCAAGGTTGGGGTGCCCAGCGGGTTGGCAGGGAGCTGGCTTCCTTATCCGCCCCGCGAGCGCCTGCCCGGCCTTCACCCGTGACCCCTGTGCAGACAAACGGCGAAAGCAATGGGGAGTTCTCTTTGCTATCAGCAGGTTCATGCACTGACTTGTATAACTAAAAGCACCTGGAAAAAGTACCTTTTCCCTGACACTGCGATGGTTTGATCTAGTGCTGGCACCGGGCTGCTGAATGGCTCTGTGTGTGGAGGGAAAACAGAAGAGCTCCTGACCTGACCTCACCTCCTATCTCTGATTCCCTCTGAGGGTTTACAACACTGATCTCCATCGCGAGTTTGTCATATTTTAAATCCCGCGCATCCAAGTTGCCCGTCGAGCTCAAAAACGCAACAAACACCGATTACAAAACAAACTTCCCTCTCCAAATCCACCCCACAGCTTTCCTGCGCAGGTTTGAAAGAGCCTGCCCCAGTTTGGGCTGGAAATGGGCTGGAACTCCAGACTGCTGTGGGACCGATATTGTCTCTGGTTTCCGCACTGCGAGCTGTTCAATCGATTTCATTTTTCCCTTCCTCTTATAGTTGCAAGCTCTTCAGAAATGTTCCCTTTTGTGCTGCTGCAGTACAGGACTAAGTACAACGAGGTCCCACTTGTTTATTGGGGCCTCTCAGCGTTCCAGAGAAATAATCACTAAATAAAGCGGTTTGGGGGTAAACAGCTGGGTGTCACTCGGTGACAAATTAATCCTTAGACACTTCAAACGTTGTGCTGTTCTATAACATAAAAGTAAAGCATTGCCGATTGCCCAACCGCCGCTGTCAGGGAGAGGACGTGCTGTGCTCGCACGCCTGGCCTCGGGGCATCTCCACAAAATCTGCAAAATCTGGCACAGCGACCGGCTGAAAGACTCCGTAGCTCAGAGCTAAGGTTTGGGCTGCAAAGAAGAGAACAGCACCAACTTTCTAATCCTGCGTAATTCTAGAATAACAAACGATTTCATACTGAGCTGCAGGTAGGTCGCTGTCATTGCGGCCTTAAGTGTTTGTCAGGCCAAGCGTAGCAGATCCCAGGGTTTTATCAGGGAATGCGAGCAGCAGCAGCCTGGAGAGGTTCCAGATGAAGCCAATAGTGCCCAGATAGGAAAAGAAAGTGAAAAGCAGAAAAGGAGAAGCACCGAGAGTAGTATATTCTCTAGCTTCCTTTTCTAAAACCTCCAGAGCCCGGTGGAGCCAGCTGTGTGTCAGCAGACTCAGCTCAGCTGGTGTTTCCCCCAAACCCCGTGCTGCTGGCCACTTTCACATTTGCTTTAGATCCTGCTTCGTCGGCTGATAACCACATTAACCCCCAGCCTGTTGCAGTTGCTCTGGTTTCACCCGTTTTATTTGGACTCCTGTCAGTCATTGTTTATTCCAAGTGGGACTCTCAGTCCATTTATCACTGTCATCGTGTTACAGCAGAACAGATGGACAGTCTGGTGTCCAGCACAGCCTGTTCTATTCCAGAAGATTCATTAAACCGAGCACTCTCCCTTAAAGAAGAGAAGAAACCAAACACTATAGGAGCTTCCTTTTGAAGAGGATGGTCGACCTCACCACCCTACAGGGTCTAGGGCTCCATCGTTCTCA
>WEIS01058267.1:0-12078 GCA_013389965.1 Todus mexicanus
CGGGGGCGAGCAGCGGGACCGGGCGGGTGGCCGCGCCCAGCGCCGGTGCCCGGTGCTCGGCTGGAGGCCCCGGGGCTGGCAGGAGCTGGGCTGGGGGTGAGGTTGGGAGGTCGCAAGAGAAAGCGGCAGAAGTTGAGGGTCCCGGGGGTCGGGCCGAGGCCGGTCGGGGCCGTTCGGGGCTCCCCCGGCGCGGGCAGAGCTCCCGGTGCTTGTATGACTTGCAAAACAAGGGGCTCTGCTACAGCCCTTCGGTGCGACGGAACGACACCTGCCCTGGGACCTCTCGGGAGCTCGGAAACACTCGGAAGAATTTTCTTGAGCCCTTAAATGTTGGGGTTTTTAATTAACGGGAAAAGTCTGAATCCTGGAAACTGCCACTCTCAATCTAAAAATATTTCTGCAGAGCAAGTTTTCTCTCTTAGGTGAGATGAGGATGCGGAGGGAGCTACTGAGGGCAGTTATTCACCTGGAGCTTTTCTTTTGCAGGCTTGGGCACAAGATTGGGCAGTGGCACCTTTCCCAGCGGGGTAGTAACACCCTGCTCGGTGCTGTTGTGCTCCCTTAGCTCAGTGCTCATAAAGCAGGTCTTTTACTGCTTGTATCGCACCAATACCAAGCAGGCACTTCCCACCTAACCCCTCTGATCCTGTCCTGCTATCACTGCTTCTATCTCACGTATCTTCATTTAAAAGATCGCTATTTCTTCTGCTGCAGCAGTAGGTTCAGTGACGCTTCTGGGTAGCGTCTCAGTGTCAGTCCCGGCAATGACCAGAGTCATCTGGATTTTTATTTTCTCTTTCGTTATTGCAAAATCCTCCTCGGAGTCTTTCCGTGTTCACCCCGCGCCCAGGATTCGTTTGGTGCTCAGCCTGTGTTTGTCAGGATTTCTCATGCAGTGGAGCTTGGATCCGGGGGGGAGCACGGGCACAAGAGCTGCCTTTCTCCTGCTGAATGTATTCAGCCGGGTGGATGCTGCCCTGCCTGCTGAATGCTGGTGTGTTTGCTCTTGGTTTTCCTTTTATGTCTGTGTCAGTATTTGTTTTCTTCAACATAAGCAAGGGATTTTTTTGTCCCACTGAGCACTAGCTTTGCTTCGGGTTTTTCATTTTTCTGCCCTTTGTCTTGCAGTGAATTCGTTTACTTGCTTTGGCGGTTTCTGTGTTTTTTTCCTCTCACGCTGGTCCTCCGTTCTTCAGCTTTTTTTGTGATTTTCTGTACATCCATCAGTGCTGTCAGGGCACATGGAGACCTACATGCGTTTGTGTACTGTGAGTCTCCTTTTTCCCTCTCAGTATTAATTTTTTTGCTGTTTCTCTGCTAAGCTCTACAAATCAGTGGAAGTTCTCATCACCTACAAGTGATCTGAAATAATCCCTTGCATCTCGTCTCCTCTTGGGCTCCTGTATCTGACTATGGATTTCTGGAGGACTGTGCAATTCTCAAAGCTTGTCATGTTATTTTGAGAGTCTCGGATGCTGCTAAATGTATTTTTCTTCTCCATTTATCTGAAAGTAAAGAGAATTGATCTGTTCTTTGATCTAAATCTGGCCCATTCTTCTGCAAGTGCTTTTGCGTGGCTCTGTTCTCGGCCGAAGCCCACTCAGCAGAAGAGGTCCTTTCCCCTGCTGGCACCTGTTCCAGTGCCTCTCCCTTTAGGATGTTACTGGTATTGCTTTGTGCCCCAACCTCTGCTGTTTGTCCTTGTTTATAGGTCTGGTTGAGCACCTTGTGTGTTACTTCTCCCGGTGCGTTCTTTTTCGGATGCGCAACTGTAGTTATGTGATCTCTCCTCGTTGTCTCTCCCCTTTGCACCCAAGCTCTTTCAAGGTTCCTGCCAACTTTGGAAGTTTCCAGCCTCTGCTGCCCATCGCTTGCGTGGGATATTTTATCCTCCAGGATATTTTAATGCAGCGGCTTGCATTCTGCATAGCTCTTGTCATTGCTCCCGCTGCTGCCGATTGTTCGTTAGCTTAGTCTTAAGTTATTCCCTTCCTCTTAGATTGCTGATACATCTAAGTCGGCTCATCTACACCTCCCTGATCTTCTGCTCTGGTTCTGGTGTGTGCTTCTGGGGAGGTGGGATCAGTGGTTTCCCAGAAGTCTTTCATTTTCCTTTTTGTTTACCTTCAGCCTCCTAGATGTGGAGTTTGACTGCGACGTTTCCTGGTAGCCACGCTAGTATCCTCCTCTTTGGCCTCATAATTCACTGATCACACAGTGGCTCCATTAATCTCACTGTTATCTCGCTCTGTGCTTTTCTAAATGCTCTTTTTCCTTCTCAGAAGGCACATGATGGTTTTCTGCCCAACTTCTCAGTGCTCTCCCTTGGTACGTTTTCAGTATTTTCACATCAGGGGGCTTGGCTCTTGGCACGTTTCATTTGCTGTAAGCCTAACGGGTGGGCTGAAATAGAGAGCTTACTTTATAGGAGGCAACCAAAAAATTGTAAGACATCTCTCATCGTCTGCCTGTCAGGTCATATCCAAATGCGTTTCCCTTAACCTTTTTGCTTGCCTGTTAAAATTAAGGAATAAAAGGAAGATATATAGTAGTGTAAGCAGTAAGTTATTGATAAAGGTGGAGATTTGTCTTGGAATGTTTACTGGCTTGTTACTCTTTAGGCTTCTTTGTTCAAATTTCCTTTCGCAACAGTATTTTCCCCAGCTGATGACAACATCTATTTTGAAATGTCTCCTATTAGTCTCTTGAAGCCACTTAGATATGTGGCGATACCCTCACAGAATGGAGCAGAGCCTGTCGTGCACTGTTGGGCTTCTCTCTCGACACAGGCAGCACATTAAAATACCGTCACCTTCTAGTAAATGAAAGGCAAACCGACATGATGAAGTTTGTCCCGTTCTGCTCCAGAGTCAACACGTTGTGTTCAGCATTTTAAACTGCTTGGGTTTGTTTTCTATTCCTTCTCGTGAACTTATGATTGCTCAGTAGATGTCGAATTTATTCCTTGCTTTCAAGTAGCGCAGGCAGAGGTGCTGTGCTGGGATTTGTTGTCTTTCAACCACCGTGTCATCTTGTGCTTTGCATTTCCTTGTGTGCTGACGCTCTATCTTGTTTTCCCTTCTCGGTGTGTATGCAGTGATTGTACTGTTGGCACGGCGTGGCAGCGGCTCCGCCAGCGTGATCTTTATTGCCTCTTCTATTCTTCATTATGCTGCCGAGGTCTAATAGAAGTCAGATGTTCACGCATGACTCAGAAGGTTATGTGACTGACCAGTGCATCGTGATCTCTTTTCATCTGGGCTTGTGACTACCTGATACCTTGATCTACCATGACTGTGGCCGAACCTCGTGCTTTTGAAACACAGCTCTGCCATGGGAAGATTGTGTTTGTGGTGGGTTTTGTCCATTCCATACCCGACAGCTCAAAGTCTGGGGTGGGTGGCTGCTCCTCTTTTATTGATGGACGTCTGTTAACAAGGGTGCAGTGAGTCGCTACCATCAGCAACCAGAAGTCCATCCTTTTCCTGATACATCTCTCCCCTTGGAGCAGTCGTGTCTAAGCATGCAAACCACTTGCAAATGTTGTTCTTTTCTCCCCTCTTAAGGCTTTTTTTCTATACGAAACGCTTCGCTCTTGCTTTAAGTTCCTGAATGTCTTGGTGTTTTGCTGCATGTGAGGAGAAGGGTTAGAGTTGAGGACATTTTGATATGAAGTGTTGGCGTGGCTTTTTGGATTACTTGCTTCAGTGCATGTGCACAAACTGATATTAATATAGTTTGAATCACAGGGTAGAGGACAGCCGGTGAGCTACGTGCCAGAAGGCTGTGCCATTCATGTGTGGCTTAGACCTTCCTGTAGACAGGGGGATGTGCTAGGAAGTGATGTTGAAAAAAGGCAATCAGCAGTTACAGTGATACTCTGTATTTTTTTTTTTTCTTTAAAAACAGCTGTCTGGTGGCATAGACCCAGCTCAGAATTCCTTAAAATTGCTTTAAAAAACATTCACCTTCAGGTGAATGAAGAGTGGGGTGTGTGTTTACACTCGGACTCTGGTTAATCTGTCAGTCCTGGAGTGAAAGACTGAAAAAAAATTAATAATTTGAACCCTGAGTGAGTTGACCTCTCTCTAGAGCTTTACTCCTCTGGAATGTTTAGTAAAGTAGTATCTAAATATAATTATCAAAACAGTTTAATCTTAATTCTTCTGCAGCTCTTCATAGAGTTATTTCAGAGAAGCCCCAGATGACTGTGACTTTGTTCCTGATATTATCGCTTTTCGAAAGCTTCTTAAATTGTTTTTGTGCTTTCTGCCTTTTTTTGATGTGCAGTTGTCACAAACTGAACTGGATCCACACACTGTTTAAACCATTTCTAGGCTGCCCTGTGAAACATGTACACGTTCATCTTCAGCCCACATCCTGACCCATCTGAGTCATCTCTCGGGAGGTCAGTCCCCTTCCTCTTCTCAGCCATGGGAGCTCTGAAACCAGTTGACCAGTTTGCTCTGAGTTTCTTCATGCAGGCAGAGGCCTTAAAACACTATAAAAACCTTCACCTCCACAGCTTAGTGGTATGAGCAGAAGGACCTGGAGTCTGCTGCTCACAGAAGCACTTGTGTTCCAGGTGGTTACCTACTCAAGATCGGGACCTTTTCTCCATTGTGCTTTCTTGGTGGACTTGTAGTGGGGCAGAGAGAAAAGGTCCTCAAAGCCGAACCTGAAGAGACAAATGAGGAGAAACAAAGCTGAGTTCTTGCGTGGGGTTTTTTGGTTTTCAATTTAGAAGGTGAGATAAGGGGTTCCAGTGACCTGCCCAGAGCTGTGAATCACGTTCTGTAGACCTCAATTCTGGAAGCCCCAGACAGATCAGGGATCAGTGCTTCCCCTGAGCGCCTCTGAGGCAGGTTTGAGCACTAACCTACTGACCTACATGTTCTATCTGACTTGGATGGCGGTTTCTTGAGCAGCTGTCGCTGTATCCACTTACAGGAGGAAGGAGAATCAGGACGGCGCCTCCTGCTCTGCTGGTACGGTCCTGAACTTAGGGTAGCAAAGAGCTACTGGCTTCCATGGTTGGCAGGGAAGGTCATAAAACTGCCTCTCAGCTACAGACACCAAAGAATCAGTCCATCCTCCAGCGCTGCTTGAATTAACAAGAAGTGAAAGTTTCTTCCGCCTGTTTCCTGCCACGCTGTTCAGTTTTTTGTGTTTGAGATGATCACCAGTGTCATAATGTGACAAACTGGAGGCTGAGAATAGGAGGGTCTAGACATGGTCTACTCTGTGCTGTACTCTCCACAGCAGTTGTCAGACAGCCGACAGCACAAACCTCCAACTGAGGCATCAGTGAATTTTTCAGCAGTGTTATCAAAACCTTTCACACATCCAAACCGGTTTTCGGTGTTTTATGCATTGGCAATAGCTTAGTCGCGCTATCTCGCTGGGCTCGTTGCTGTGGTCTGCAGCGGGAGGCTGCTCTGCCTTCGACAGAGTAATTCTGTACCCAACCTTGCTTTGAAAAACAGCCCTGTTCTGACTTTGAAGAAACAAAACCACTAAGATTAGTGCTCAGTTACGTGAAGCTGGTGATTTCCTGACAAGAATCTGCCCTTGCTTCCAGCAGTCCTGGTTTGCAGCATCTTTGGGTAGCCCACAGTGTGGTTATTCAGGTGCCTCTGTGCTAGGCCTGGATCTCGTTCCTTTGGCAGGACTACACTAGCTGAGTGTTTGAGCTGCCCGATCTCTTGACTTGTCCCTCAAAAAGCTTTTGTGGTTTAGATTTTGTTAATGTAGGAGGTGCTTCAAAGCTCGTATTTAATAAATAGATGTGTAATTGCAGTTTCCTACAAGGAGTTGATTTCCCCCTAACTTAAGAGAGCTCTTTCATTGTTTTCTGGGTAGTGATGTAGGTAAAACCTTATCCTTTCTGAAACGGACTATTATTAAGTTTGCTAGAAAAAGCTTAAAAAAAGAAGACGTGTTTTTTGTGTTGTTTCTGTGCAACTTTATACCTCTGCCTGGTAACCAGAGCTCACACTTTCCTCCCAGCACTTTCTATTCTGGAATTTTTTAGTGCTTTTTTTTTTTTTTTTAAAGAAAAAAAAATTGAGTCCTGATATCATGAACATTTTAGTGAATTCATTTATTGTTGATAACGACTGCTGTAACTTCCAGGGCAGCAAGAAAGATTAGCTGGAATTAACTGAAGGCTTTATTTATAAGCCTCCAAATGCCTGTCTGTGCCAAAACTTAATACAGTGTAGCTAATCAATTTTCTTTCATTGTATCCCTTCGGTTTGTAGGATTAGCATCCCCTGCCATCTGCAGGGCGCTGGCCTTATCTCCTTGCCGCTTCTGAAGCGGTTCATTATACTCTGCTCCTTGGGTGACTGCTGAGCTTGTACAGCACTGCCAGGCCACGTCAGCCTGCTGGAGGCAACTCCTGTTCGACTCCACTGGAGCTGTCAGATACCACTATCTTTTAAAAAGATCGTTATCTTGGTTGTGTGTTCATCTGCCTCAAAGCATAACTTGTAGCTTGGTCTCTAAAAAGAAATGTAATGACCCGTCTGCAGGATGGGGAGAACTGGGAAGCGTGATTGATTCCAGCATTGAATGGGTGATTTAGATATAACGCAGAACGGAGGTTTTCTGGAGGCCATGGTACAAAGGACCGTTCCACCTAACTGATTGTCAGATGATAAATTACGACCTCTGAGAAGGTGGTGAATGCTTCAGTTTCTCTTTCAGAAGGAGCTGTAGCAGAAAGAGCCTCTGGTGCCTGAGGAGCCCAGAGCACTGGTGAGGGAAAACTGGGCAGGAGTCTTTTTGCCAGGCCTACTTTGGAGACACTACTTGAAGTGAGAAAGTGAAGTCCACTTTAAATCCATGTTGCAGTTTTAGCAATTTTTTGTTGCTGTGACAGCTTAGAAAACAGATTTGAGAGAAGTAAAAAGAAAAAGCAATCCTGTCCCATGTATAAGTAACTCTGAAATCAGGCTTTCACAGTGAGTCTACAGAAAAAGAAAAGCTGCTGTGGTGGTAGTTGGTATCTGCTTCTGCTTTCTCCTTCGACCACATCAAGTTGAACAAGAGATCAGATCCTTCAACCACCCTGTTTCTGACAAAGCCAGAATTACCTAGAGAAGGTTGCAGGGTTGAAGCCCAATTTTACCTGTAAGCCCTGCCCAGACCTGGGGGTTTTCACTGACGAGCACTTGGGCAGAAGTTGGGAAGCTTTGGGATGTGCTCAGTCTCTGTGGAACAGCCAAGCTCAAGGTCAGTCTGCTTTTGGTTGAAGGAGCTTTTAGCACAGCAAGAACACAAGTGACTGTGGCAATAGCTTTGTCCAGTGGATGGTGACACAGTGTGCCAGCAAATGCTGCTTCCCATTGAATTTTGACACTAGTCTTAACCCTCTGGGCTATTTTTAAAGAAAATAGAATTGAATTAGGGGTTTGCCTGAGATTACACAATAGGATGCTTGGTTACTACGTGCAAAAGAACCAGCACAGCATTTACTGACTCCTCCTGAAGCCTGCGGTCCGCTCCTGCGTGCACTACGTGGTAGCCACGCTGGACACAAGTTGCTCTTTCTCTTCAGTTTTACAAGTCTTACTTGAAAGGTTGACCTCGGATCTCAGTGTGATCTCGGCCTCAATTTCACGTTGTTTTTTTTAATTTAATAGAAATCTGTTTTCATCCCCTACCCCCATCACTTCACAGCTGATATCCTCTCCGTGTATGAAAGCTTCTTCTCCCTCCTATCCCTGTATCAAAGTTGACTCTCTTGCAGCGATTCATAGCTGTGTTTCCTTCTTGTGGTTGAACTTTTCATCTGACTGGCATTGCAACTATTTCCATCTCTTCCTTTTTAGGAGCATCATTTCTTTGGGAAAGAAATGCTGAGGAAATACTTCTAATTATTTTTTTCTCCTTAATAGGAAGCTACTGCCCCAAACTCTCCCAGTTGTGCGTTTGAAAAGCTGTCAACTTTTCAGTGTGGTTTGCTGACTGAGCTCCTGTGTTCCAGTGCTCTTGAGAGGGGAAATCACTGCTCTTGCTCCTGTAATGGTTTCAGAAGCTGGAAAATTAGTTGTAGTAGCTGAAATCCTCTCTACGCATTTACGTGCATGAGGGTTTTTTTGCTTGCTTGGCAATGCCCTCTGCTCCATGGAAAGGAGAGGCATTTTCCGTCATGAGGCACTCACTATTATGGTTGGCTGTAACTGAATATTTGAGGGGATGAATCACTGACTCTTGGGCTGCATTATTGCAGAGAAAATGAGCCTAATGCCACTTGGAGCTGATTTCTCCATGGGTGTGTGCAGTTGGCTGATGAAGAGGAGGTCTCTCTTGGGCAGTTGTGCTGCTGAGCAGGTGGAGATCCACTCGAACACCCTTCGTTTTGATGGATGCTGAGTTCATCTTTCCCGCTGTGGCAGGTTGGTCAGCCCATGCAGCTTACAACACCTTTATGCATCTGTGCATGTGCTCCAGCCTGCTGGGAGAGCCGCTGCTTGGCTGTATTGGGGGTGGTCCCCCTGGCCGGGGGAGGTTTGCAGGGGCGTGGGGAGGCTGCAGCTGGCAGGGCTCCGGTGGTGCCCACAAGCCTGTTTTTCTCCTGGGCGCAGGAGTTCTCCAGCCTCTGAACCTGAACAATGTGCTGGGGTGGCTGTGGGTGCTCACTGGTGTAGAGGAGGTGATGTTGGGCACTGGTGTTCTCTGCTGTTGCACAGTATCTGTTCAGGGTGAGATGTATCAGTCCTGCATACTTCTTGTAGAATAAAAAATTAGATTTTGACCCTATCTTTGGCAACTTTGTAGTCCTGCATCCTGAATTAATATCTGGTAGTCAGAATTCAGAGTGAATGGATGATCCTGCCTGTTGAAAAGCGGGTACTGGCTACTGCCTTGTCTGTTTAAAAATGTGGGGGAAGCTCTTATTGAAGTACCGTTTCATAGTAAAATAAATGTTATCACTTTTGTAAGTCAGGCTACTATTGTGAACAGCTTTCACAGTTGTCTTGTCACTTTCTGAGTTTACCAAAGAATATCCCTCCAGCAAGCGCAAAAGTGGTGGGATGGGGCTTTCTAGCATCGCACTGTATTGAACCACGCAACACTGGGGGAGAAGGGGCCACAGCTTTTAACATGGAGAACCTGTTGTCTTTCTGTTCTGTAGCTTAGCTCTTGCTGGTATTTTCACGCCCAGTTGTTTCATCCAAAGAGTTTTGGTTCTACTTTGACCTGCACTAGTTGTTTAAGAAAGTGGTGTTTGCCTGATGCCATTGTAGCCCTGACAGGAGGCAATAGGTTTCTGTTCCAGCAGCCTTCCAGGGAAGCTTGTCATAGGATCATAGAATACCAGGTTGGAAGGGACCTCAAGGATCATCTAGTCCAACCTTTTAAGTTTAAATGTGATGGCCGAGCACCTTGTCAAACTTTATTCTTGTGCGGTTGCTTAGGTGAATCTTGGCCATTGGCTCACAATGTATTTGGGTTAAAGAGTGTTTTGGTGCAATATTAAAACACAAAAGGTAAAAGTCACAAACTACACGAGATTCTCCAGTAGCAGAATTTTAAAGAAAATGAGTACACTAATTAATTGGACTGCTAAAATTAGACTGCTGACATTTAAACGCAGTTGCAAAGACCCTTCGCTCTATAACTACTGCAAAAAAATTAAATGGCTTATGAAACATGAGTTCTTTTCCTTAGCTGTGTTTTAGCAGCAAAACACACAACCTTTGTCTCAGGAGACTGAGCTACTGACCCTCGGGCAACTGCACTGGGAAGGAGCCTGTTTATATGTTACGTGCTTACTGTTAAACCCAGTTCTAAGATCTGCTGCCAGGTGGGACTGGAGGCTTATCTTGGCCAATCTTTATGCTGCTATTCTGATAGTCTTGGTTTGCTCCTTGAATTTTTTTTCTTCTTTTAGACAGACTTTTAAAAAACCTTTTCTCGTTTATTTGCACGATATTTGTACATAGTCTAAGTATTTTTGGAATTAAAAAAGCCTTATTCTTGTGTCTGCTTTTTGTTGAGAGCAGGGATTTGCGAAAATGAGGCTTGAAGTTAAATTTCCAAGATTCCTTTCCATCTCGGTATGCAGAGATTGTTTTGATAAGAGGTAACAATGATATAGTTCATCTTTCATGTGCAAAATGCTTTGGGTTTGCATGGTCATGTCCAGGTTTGGACCAACGCAGAATTGATCACTCATCTCTTGCATCTCACTTCTTTATTGTACTTCCTCGTGCTATCCCACAGCTGACCTGACTTGAGGTTTGATGTCTCCATTCTCTCTACTTCAGCAGAGTGAGGGAGTTGGGATGGCCACCAGCTAATGCAAAATTCTCAGTTCATTATAATGTTGTAAAGCTCTCCTTAAAAAATATGTCAGCTCAGATGCGATCTAGTTCTAAAAGACTATTCAAGAAAACTTTTCCTTTGCACTTCAGAACGTCTCTTCCTGTATTCATACTCTGTCCAGACCAGCTCGTTTGCGAGGTGGATCTTTGGCAATCTCTTCCACTTTATGTTTGTAATTATTTAGCTTTTCATTTGTTTGAGGCTTGACAATGATCTCCTTGTACCTGACGGTAAGCAACGGTCACGTGAATGCTGTCAAACTCACCTCTTCACTAAATAAAGGGGAGTTTATCCTGTCATTTCTCTCTTCCCTTTACCTAATCAACTTTTGTAGTGTACTTGCTTTTATTTTCTGCTGTCCCTGCTTGAGGGTGATGTGGAGCAGATATTATTGCTTCCCTTCTTCTTCATGTAAGCTGTAATTTGAGGGGAGGAGTCGGTCCCCGCTCTGCACTTGGTGCTGCAGTGTCTGAAGTCCTAAGGCTGCAAAAACAGATTGGGTTTTTCTGTAGCTGTGGCCAGTACTCAAGCGAGCAGGGTGCAAACTGACTTTTGAAGCCTTGAGAAAATTTTCCCTCTAAAGGCTGAATGTAGGTGAAAATAACAGCGTGGTTTGATGTCCTGGTGGGTGTAGGGAGGAGGTGGGATACAGCTACCTTAGATGCCGCCTCCAAGCGAATTGTTCTTTCTTTTCCATCTGTCTTCAGGGACTTTTCAGCATAGTTCTGAAAAGTGAAAGCAGAGTCAGCCACGATGTCTCGCTGCCCACCGGAAAGGTTCTGAGCGCTGTTTTCCAGATACCACTGCGACCGTGCCTGGAAGAAGTACAGTCCACTTCTGCTACAGCACTTTGTCAGCACCCTAACTCTTCCTGAACCAAGCATGCTTAGGGGTGAGTTGATCATAATCTCTTCATTTTAATCACGCTTCAAGTTGGCAACCAGAAAATGCTGGGTTTCAGTATCTTCACTTACATCTTTTCTAATCTTATATTACAACTATTTTTGTTTCCTTAGGTAGGTTCCTACTCCTTGCTAATCCTTAAATACAGCTTTTGCATATGTTGTGGTGACAAGGTAGATTCACTGCGTTAACATGTTCGTAAGTTACAGAACAGCTTAATTCAGATTCTGAATTTCAATTTTACATTTTAGGCTTATGTTACTAAAATGCCCTTAAATGACCTAGATTCATAAATGCATGCATATATAAGACATACTTTGCATTTAACATCACTAGCTCTTCTCAAAAAATAAAAAAAGGAAACAACCCACCCCCTCAGCAGCCTTTTAAAGTCGTTTGAACCAGTAGTGATCTTACACAATCCTGCTAAAGATCTGTGCAATCTGTACTGGCACCCTCGCATCTACTTTTTGACTTCCTGGCTGAGCAGATAACAGCTTCATGCTTCACAGGGAGCAACTCCTGAGCCTGGTGTCCACCTTTTGTTGTTGTCACATGGCTCAGAGTAAGGCGAGCGTGTTGTGATGCTGAAACTCTTTTATAGAATCATACCGTGATTCTGTAGAATTGCAGGTTGGAAGGGACCTCAAGAATCATCTAGTTCAAACTTTTGAGTTAAAAAAAAATACAGTTTAAGTGAGATGACCCAGTACTATGCCAAGCTGAGTTTTAAAACTGTCGAGTGTAGGGGAATCCACAACTTACCTGGGGAGATTATTGCAATGTCTAATTGTTCTCTAGGTGAAAAATTGTCTTCTGGAGTCCTTTTAGTGATTT
>WEIS01058268.1:0-10587 GCA_013389965.1 Todus mexicanus
GTCCATCTTAACCTGGCACTATTTTGGATGTTTTAAGGTTTCTTGTGCTTCTGCTGAGACCACTTTCACTGTGAAACATCCAAGTGTCATAATGGCCTGTTGGCAGAATAATGGGTTTAGCAACTCAATTTTAGCTATAAATCTGTGTTTCTGATATGTATTATAAAGGCAACTTAAGTAGCCTCTCCTTCCCCTTTTCATTTTTTTCTTTTTAACTTGGAAAAAACCTTGCCACTTTGGATTGCTACTTTGACATTTTAAGCTCCTGGCCTTCTCCTTTGATGTCCTGAAAATCCTGTGTGTGCACTGTAAAGCCCTATGGATTTCTCTGGACCTCTGTCCAGCTCTGAGGGTCTGCATCCAATTTATTTATAACATGCATGAAAACCCCTAGAGAGGGCAATAGGAAAAGAAAGAAAAGTAATAGGCTTTTATTTTATGCTTCCTGTGAATATACCTGATAGTAGTATTTATTTATGCCTCTTTCTCACCATGTTATATCCATTTATTTTAATACAGAACCTTTTACGACTGGATAACAGGAAAGAATCGACCAAGCTCAGGGAGCCTAATCCAGGTGATAACTACAGGAGGGAAGACTGAACTAGTTGCAGCAGCACATCTTTGATGTCAGTCATGTGGAACTTCAGCAAAGGAGAAGCGATGGAAAATCTGTATGCCAGTATAATTTGGGTGGTCTTCTGTACGCAGTGATTATTAGTTATGTCATTAATGGAACCAGATTTAAAGTAATATTTCTGTGCTGTCAGTTGTGAGCTATCAACATCTGTTTACCAACAAGTATCAAGTATTTGTCTCAAAATGAAAGTCTCAGACTTCAAAGTCTGTAGATGTCCTAATTCTGAGCACTATATGTTGACTTACCTGTTTTCTCTGAAATGGGAGTTGTGCTTAATTATGTCATATAATCACATACACAATGGGTGGATTTTTTTCTCGGTCTGTTTCTGGCAGTTTAGTGTGAATCTTTCAGTAGTCTATCTTTTCTGTCTGAGAATACAATCCTGAACCTGCATATTATGTTGCTTGTAATTATAGGAAACATTGCAGTCATATATAATGTCCTAGTCTTGTAACATTTTTCTTGTGAATGTTCTGCTCGAGTTAATGGAACTGTGTAGAGATTACTCACTTGAGAGGGAGTTCCTAATTTGCCTTACAGTTATATATAAGCTGCTATCAGGCTTACAGTTGTAGGATAAAACTGTAATTCTGCCAAATGATTAGTATGTCATTGTGTTCGTTGTGATGGTTCTTTATTTTTTTCAAATAGCAAAGTGCTGTAAAGAAGTACTAGAAAAAGCACACGCACACTTCTATATGAGTATAGAACTTTTTGTGCTAAATAAATATATATTGTTTTATGAACTGGGCTGCCTCCGTCACTGCAATCCAAATACCTGGGTAACATTTTCATCACTTTAAGTGAACTTGCAGTTCTGTTATGACAATGGACTTAGTTTTTTACTTATTTTCTTCTGAACATGCTGGATAAAATGAATTTTTGTGGTAATGGTGTGGAAGAACTACTAGCCATGCAGAGAGGCAGGCCTTCAGCTGGAGCAGATGTTTTCTTTAATCCAGGTATATTACATGGAAATACAGTTTGATTGCAGGGTGAAAGCATTGCCTGCGCTGAGCACAGACATACCAATGCTGTCAGGGTTTTTTGAACATCTTGACAGCATTTGGATATGTGAAGTTGCGTGTACATTCTCTCTATGCACTTAAAAAAATTAACTTCAGGGATTGTTGGGGCAGGAATTGCTGCCATGAACCAGGAAACCTTTCCCTTCTTCCAGCTGGGAAAAGCTCACGTGCTCATGTCAATTTTAACATGGTCATGTGGCTGCATAATTGTCTTTTTTTGGTATGACTGTCCCTTTGCTGGATGCAAAGGTGTAGAAAGGAATTTTTATGTCCTGTTAAAACAGTCAAGAACTGTCAATTCATGAAGCTGCTTTTGATTTTAAATAGAAAACTCACAGCTACACTATTTGAGCCATGCTCATATACTTGAGCAACCTGGTCTAGTCGGAGGTGTCCCTGCCACAGCAGGGGGATTGGAACTAGATGATCTTTCAAGTGCCTTCCAACCAAAACCATTCTATGGTTCTATTAGACCAGCAATTTCTACAGGCTAAGGCAAAAACTGCAAGACATTGATAAAGAATGAAACTAGGAGATGTTAAATATTCTGAAAAAGAGACAAGCTGTTGCACTACAGACTTGCATGATTTGAAGGTTTCCCTTTGCCCCACTAGCTGAATTTCCAAGTTGCTTTCATGTTGCCATGTTGTGTTGTCGTGCAAAGACCTATTGAATTATGTCCAAGAAGATTCCTGAAGAGCAGATCAAATCCTTGGATGTTGAAGGAAGCACAGCAGGAATTCCAGATGTGCATTTATATAGCTGTATAAGAGCACAGGGCTGAGGACCTCAGACTGTATGGCTCATGGATATTTTCACAGACCTTGCTGTGGCAGAAGGTAACAACAAATGGGACTAAGACGAATGGGGACTCTTTTGTCTGCTAAGGGCTGCAGGGGCTTTTCAGGCATTTTTTTTGTAGATGTGCAGATACTTGGACCTTAGTGTTGTTATTAATTACCTGGTGGAAAAGGCAAATGGCTGGTCATGTGATCATGGTTGATCATGTGGAATTAAGTTGAAGGTTAAGACTAAGTGACCCTGAGATTATGCAGGTGGAAAGAGGGAGACCAGGAGAACAAAAAATAAAAGACAAGGAGACGCGATATATACATTACAGAAGCTAGATTGATTCCTCCTTCACTAGAAAGACTTGATAATCCTGTTGGGAAAACCTGAAGCAGATCTCCATTTCTGACCTAGATTCTTCAGGTATGCTCTGCCAGTGTAAACCAGAGATAGGGCTTTGAAAACAGGGGAGGTGTCCATGCTATGCTAAAGAGAGACTCTCTAGGCTTATGGAGACCTAACCCAGTTAGTCACCTTCCTCCATGTCATACTGATGAACATGTTCACGTCTAGAACCGGAATAGCTGTGTTAGGACAGTGTTGAACATGAAGCAGTGCCACCAGCCACTGTGCTGCCGTACATCTGCAGCTTTAGCTCCAGTGCTGGTTCAACACCTTGCAGGGTCTGCTGTGCATATCCTGGCTGCTCCACCCACCCAGCTCCTTAGGTGAAAGGCTGTGTTCCAGAAAGGCAGACTAGCTGTATAAACTTATGGGATGGAAGAAATCCTGAGCAGCTTATTCCAATGCCTGGCAACCATTTCCAAGACGGATTTTTTCGTAATATCTAGTCTTAACCTCCCCTGTTCTTTTACAGATTTAGAAAAAGTAGATTTTAATAATTCACCAGTAAGTATAAAAAAGACTTGTACAGTAGAATATCAGTAGTATCATTACAGATCCAAAGACCTGCAAATACTGGGCGAGAAGCTGGTATTGACATCTCAGCCCTACACGGGAGAATACCTGAGCTCTGGTTTGGACTGAGGCCACCAGCCTGAGAAGCCTCACCCATGTATGGTCCTCCTGCTTTTCATTGAGAACTTGGTCTGAAATGTTTTCCAATTTCACTTCAAAGTGAAATTAATGTATTTTAATTAGTTTTTCAAACTTTTATGTTTATAGGAAAATTCGCTTTCTACCAATTAGCTAATAACAATTGCAACAAAATGCAGGTTTAAAATTATGCTCTGCACCCAAGCAAAACAGGTGGAATGGTTTCTAGATATGATGGTAGCTGTGTCATTCAGCGGTTTTAGTTCTATATTACTCCAAAATAGCACTTTGAAAACTTTTGTTGAAATAATTTGTTACGCTAAACAAGCACTGTATTTTACTTTATTCTTATATTGTGGAATGAAACCCACCACCACTACAAAAAGTAACATTTATTATCTTGTTCTCCTTCCTTGTATTGGCTCACTGGAGGAAAACAGATGGGGCCTGTAAATAGGATGCGGAGATGCTTCAGACTAACCCTTATAGTGTTGAACAAGGTGAGAAGTAGGCAGACATCTGAAAAGCATTGCAGAAGTCAATAGCAAATGTCACTTGAGATTTAGACCCCTGTCAGACACTGTCATTCTTGCACTTCGTGAAACACCATGCTCTAAAGGATTTGTTTTATAAACACGGTCAGTCTCAACACTGTCTCCAAGGACTCTTCGAGGATATGATCCGACTCCTTGAGCTGAGCTGAGGCTGATCTTCAGGACTGCCAGTAGAGGGCAGAGACTTCTAATACATTCGGGAGATTTCTCTACTGCTGGGAATGTGCGACTATGTTCTTTCTGGCAGGGAGAATTTTCATTGTGCCACAGCCTCTACTGAGAGGCTTATTCTCCTTCCTTGCTTTATGGCTCAATCCAAGCTTTCTGGCCTTTCTCACACCAATCACATGCAGCACGTTACATATACCACTTCCAGAAACCATTCTATCTGTTGCAAATGAAACAAACAAACCCAACAACCAACAACATACACACACCAGACTGGTATGAACAGTGAGATGGCATTTGTAGATATGTGGGTGCTGGCCTCTTCTCCCTCATAACTAATGACAGGACAAAAGGAAATGGCCACAAGTTGCGCCAGAGGAAATTCAGATTAGATATTAGGAAAAAATTCTTTAGTGAAAGAGTAGTTAAACATTGGAACGGCCTGCCCAGGGAGGTGGTGGAGTTACCATCCCTGGAGGTATTCAAAAAGCAAGTAGATGTGACACTTCAGAGCATGGTCTAGTGTCCATGGAAGTGTTAGGTAGAAGGTTGGACTTGATGATCTTGGAGGTCTTTTCTAACCCTGATGATTCTATGATTCCATGACATAAAAATTAATTACTATGGGGTTTTGAATGTGAAAGTTTTCACTCCTTTGCCTGTGAAATGAAGGAATAGGTAAGATTTATAAAAAGTGCTACTTAGGAGGGAACAAGAAGTAGCAAGCTACACGACTGTAATATCTATGGTTTAATATTGGTTATCCAGTGTCTCCTGAACAGATGAACTGCGCCACTATTTACAGTATTTTCCTCATATGAACTTCCTCTTAAATACTGTTATTAAGTACATATTAGGACATTCTTACAAATGAAGGGTATAGAGAAACCTCAACATTGGAGCCCCTGGTTTTTGTTCCAGTTTTGGCTACTGGTCTGCTGAAAGGCTTTGAATACATCTGTGCATCCATGCTTCATATTCCAAATATACAGGAGACCACCTTAAAGCGCTTTGAGATCTACTGACGAAAACCAGAACATAGGAATGAAATACAATTATATCCCCGTGAGTGCAACAATAGAAGCTCAAAATACCTCTTTTGACATTGGTCTCAATGAAATTAATCTAAAATTCTAACCACAAGCCGAAGTCATATCACTTTGTCATACCACCAGTCATATTTGGTTGTTTGCAAAATAAGTCCTATGTCAAAGATTACCTCAGCCAGGCAATTTGGACATCACTTACCAGTGTACCTGGGAGTAGGTAGTGGTAGTCTCTATCCAGGACAACAGGCATTAATTTTTTTGTGACTATCACAACTGTAATTTAAAAATACAATGCTGTGTTTAATTTTTAACAAAATGATTACTCTTTCTACCAATGTATCCTTACATGAGACAGGACTCAGGAACAATGCAAAGGGGCCCCATACTAGATTCGGGATCCACAGGAGTTAGCATGACAGCTTTTTTATGTAAGCCCATACACAAACATTACCTGGAAGAAAAGTAGTCTCTCTGACACCCAAGAAGGTATTTTTTTCCAAATTATTAAGATCTTTCTCATATACTCAAGACTCCCAGATTTTTCTCCAGCCTCTGTGTGAAGAATGACCAGACTCTTAAAAGGCCAGCTGCTAGTTGCCAAAATCAGTGCACACTAGTCTTGGCAGGAGGGCATAGCTATGCGTGTCTAAAGCAAGTGCCTCATGCACACAGTGTTGTACTGGTCGAACAAAGCAGTCCATAATCTAGAAGGTGTTAATGACCTACTGTATCCATGTTACCTGATAAATAGCTTTAACTCAACTAATTTATGTGAATTACAAAATTTCTTTCTCTTTACAACCCTGCCCCCCTGCCAAGCTTCCCGTTTGCAAATCTAGTCGTATCTTCCACCAAAGTGTTACCCTGCAGACCTTGGCGCCATCTGCACAGCCAGCATGCAGGGGAACCACGCCATTAGCAATGTGAGGCTACACAGACGTGCAAAACCACGCACCCTCTCCCCTCCCCAGTCTCAGTTTCACTTATTTTCCCTATGGATTACAGTCTCTCAGCCCAAATTTGCTCAGAGAGGTGTCAGGCAGTGTGGGAGGTTGAGGTGCTGTGTGCTAATGGTTTTCTGCTTCACTTTGCCTACTGGTTTTCCCACTGCTCTGTTCTGTGGAGTCCCTGCCCCAGTGCAGGACCTCCCTGAGGAGACCCCTGCAGTTCCTCTGGGACATCCCGCAGGCAGCAGCTCCCTCCAAAGCACATACTCATTTTTGGCAGGCCACAAACTGCTCCAATAGGGTCCCCAGGCTGCTACCAGCACCTTTCTTAAATAAGTTTCAGCTGGTGCTTTCCTGACATGCTGTGGTTTTGGTGCGGAACGGATTTGTCCCCACAGGTGTCTGGGCTGGATGGATCTGGTTCTGATGGGCCCAGGATGGTTCCCAGCTACCTCCCTCACAGGGCACCAGCACCCTCTGCTATGCACAGCTCCTGGCCACCCATTCTGAAGGTAAGCAATGAAAAATATTGTGGGCGTGAGTCAGAAAACAAATGGAAAAGGTAAGTTTGTGTTGAGTTCTTTCTCTACCTTGGCATAGAGTGGGTGGAAAGACTTATGTGACGTGGCTGCAGGCACCTGCCATGTCCCTGCTGCATGGCTGGCAGAGAAAAGGAGCATAAACCATCCTTAGCATCCAGACATTTTGAATGCTGTAGGAAAAGGCATGAATCTCATGTGGAAGATGTATGGGGGGAGGGAGGACATAGTAGTAAAGTCAGAACTGTTTTTGCTGGCATGCAGTCATGTATTCACTTAAAGCTTTTTTTTTTTTTTTTGGTGTTTATAAGGAAGGACTGAGTGGTGTTTGCCCTTATAGTCATCCGGCATACAAGGTGCTGCTCGAAGGGATGAGGACTGCCAGCTCTCTCTGTAGTCTGCTTGTCAGCTACAGCCAGCACAGGGCCACAGGCATGGTGGTGCGAGCAGGGTTCTGGACTGGTACACTGCTTCTGTAGCAGCTGGTCACCAGCACTAAACAAACAAGTAAAGTCAAAGCAAATATAAAAGTATCTTTTAGAGAGAAAGAGCTGACTATTCAGGCAAAGTGATAGTTAATTATTTCATGGAAGCCTGATAGTTTTTGAAATGCTGTTTAAAATTGGAACAAAACAGGAATTGTCACTCTCGGAATCACAGAATTACTGAGGCTGGAAAAGACCTCTGAGGTCATCAAGTCCAGCCTCTCGAAGTGCCCACTATTTATTTCTAGTGGGGGCCGAATTTTCAAATAAACATCTTCTCCTCAACCTTTATAATTTTAGCTAGTAACTTCCCACAATCACTGGATTTCAGATAAGGGGATAGACCTGGTTTTCTAACTTCTGTTTTTGCAGTTAAGTGGTTTAAGTCACTACTTCTTACTGAGAAAAAGATACTAGTTGCATCTGCTGTTACGTACATCTGCTACAAGAAAACCTGAGTAAGCACCTTCAGGATTAAGGCTTTCCAAAAGCTGTAGCAAATTTGAGTTACATTCCATCATTTAATGCATTAATTTCACCTGAACCACAGTCAACAGGGAACAGATGAAAACAGTGCAATTGTTTCGTGCACAGCTACATTCTGTGGATTTCACGCAGAGACTCTGAATACAGCTAAACATGTCACGATTCGGAAATGCTTCATGTTTAGGTTTCTTTTTTTCTATAATGATTTTTCACTGAGGGTGGCATTTACAGGGCAATTTTGCAGTTCATCAGGAATAAAGGGGGTCTGATCTTAAGCAGTTTTGTTCCACTTACTCATTGTGAAACTTATTGTTCTTTGTCCTACTAATTTTTTTGAGATCTCAATCAAAAACACTGTATGTGAAGCATGGTTCCAGCTATTGTGATTATAGGTTGCTTTGGATTACTGAGCAAAGTGGAACTGTTAACAAGAGAGGTCTCTGGTGTGGGTGAACTCATGCTAGCGCTTTAGAGCACAGTTTATTCTAGTGGAGAACAAGTGGGAGCAGTAATGGAGGGTGATGGTGATGGTGATAGTGAAGACTGGGATAAAATGGATGAGAAATGAGAAGAGCAAACATGGACATGAGCAAGACAGGAGTTACTCTTCAAACTTGAGAGAGGTGAATTTTTAGTTACGAATTAGCCAAAACAGGCATGAATATTAATAAGGTGTTTTCTTCTCTTGCCTCATCCTTTCTGGGTTAAGAGAACCAAGATGCCGTGTGTGCTTTTCACAATCATGGAAAGGAATATCAACTAGACGGGTCAGTCTCCAATACAGTGGAAATTATCAGCCAGGTGATAGAAACAATGTACCTGTTCCAATCAGAAGAGGTGACGTTTTAACCCTTGATTTCTATTTCCAGAACAAACAAGGCTATCTTGTGTTGCCAACTTCAGAAACCAAACCTTCTTGTAGTAATGCAGACCTCCCAAACGTGTGTAATGAATTACACTGCCTGTGTTGCATATGTGAGCTGAACAGTCACCATTTTGATGGGAAGCTTCTCCAACCATACAAAAAGCATATTAAAAGACTATCAGGTGCTTATTGGTGGCATAAGTTGCGTTTGGGATTAGAACATACAATGTGGTCTCATTGAGGGGAAACAAACGGGTTTGAATTCTACACCCTTCTGCTTGTACCAGGAGGTGAAACACCTGTAACATCACCGCAGAAATTAAAAATGTGGTTCTTTTCACTGTCAGCATCTTCTGTTAACCCAAGCAGTCATGATTTATGTGGGGAAACTAGAGGTATAAGGAGGACTTAGTGGAAGGAGTTGGTGAGAAAGAGAAGATAATGACCAAGATTGGGACACCATGATCTATAAAGTTAATTGACTAGTGAGAAGAGATGTGGAAAATGGAAGATAAAGCCTAGGATCATTCTGGAGCTGGAGGGCAAATCTGTATATACAATTTTCCATCACACCCTTTTACCACCCTTTATGTTCTTGGTTATATCTGGGGTTATTTTAATAATAGCAGCCTCTCCATTACGTCTCTTACTGTTGCCCACTTACCTCTGCTTCTCTGCACCCCTCTCACTTTCAGGAGTGTAAGAGATGATGTTCAGATTCCCTTCAGTTCTTCCCACTTTTCAGAAGACACTCAGATAACTTGTCATAACCAGTATGAAATATCACAAGACTTGGAAAGTAGCTATCAATGCCTCAGTGCTTGCATTGGTGATGAAACTAGCATTTTGAGTTGTTAGTCCCCTGAGAAGGATGTTCTCCACTGCTACTAGCTTAATAACCTGAAGTTGTAAAATGCCTCATGGCAAGTGCAGTGAAAATGAAACTACAAAATATCCAATTTGTTGCTACTCAACACCATTGATCTTATCATGTCAAGAGCCCTGTCCGTATAGCTGTTTGGAGTCATTACTCAAAAGCCAAGTTGTCTGCCATTCATTGAAATATTAACGTTCGAAAACTAAACAGTTCCCTTGTAAATTTTTGGCTAATCAGGTGTTTCTTGTTAAACAAACTAGTCTAAGGTGGAGAAAGTTGATCTTCCAAGTTTCAAAACAGATTCTAGCAGTGTTGGTGTTTCATCTGTGATTCCCTTTAGCCAGTGGCACTAACTTCAGGCATGCGAAAATGAAACATCTTAAAAAGGCATGCTTCTACCTATACAAAGTCCTGAAGACCCTGTAGGTCCTAACTCTGAATATGGTTTAGTGACCTCTCCACTGTCACCCAATACAGCCAGATACTTCCAACTGGAATACAGACTAGTTTTAAATTAACCCAAGTATGACAAGAGTACAGGCATCATGGGTCAAGATCCAGCCTGAGCTGTTTGCTCTACTTGGAAACAGTTTTAAAAAATTAATAATAATACACCTGTAATCTGCTTCCCTAAAATGCCTTTCAGAAGCTCAGACTGATCAGAAAGGAATAGAAACAAAGAAAATATGCTTATTCAGTTAATTTTTGTTTCAGTTACAGTGTTCAATGAGTGTTTAAAGTTAGCATGCTTGTTTCTGTCAGGGTTAGTATAGCTCTTCTTGCTCTCTCAGTACTTGATTCTTAATTTCTTTCCCAAAATGTCCCATGCTGCCCACTGTTGGAAACAGGATGCCAAGACAGACGGACTTCGGCTTTGGTATAATATGCTGGTTCTTACATTTTTTGCATTTTTACATCTTGCTACTAAACAACTAAACAATTCCCAGGTTCAGCCTAGAAATTAGAATAAGGCTCTGCTCATTAGGTGTATAAGGTAATGGAATAGTCTTCTTAGTGGGATTAGAAAAGACAAAATTCTGCCCTGTCTTCAAGATGGAACTCGTTACATTTTTAAGCATTGCATGATGTGACCATGTGTGA
>WEIS01058271.1:0-20016 GCA_013389965.1 Todus mexicanus
ACAGTGTTGAGAAACAATCATGAGATTTACCTACTTAGACAGTCTATTTGCTCGTATTTCACCTAATGGTAATGAAAAACGAGTGCTATTTTCCTTGCTTGTCAAAACCAAGTTATTTAACCCTGATGAATGGAGAGTATGATAATGTAGGTAATATTTTTACAGCTGCTGATACAATGTTGTGGAAACTCTAATTTACTGTGCAACTTGAGGACACAAATAAGGTAAGGGACACCTTTTATTTAATAGAAAACTTTTACTCCGCGAGAGCTACTTACACAGAGTTTGACATTTACAGGTCAATCCTGAAGCTATTGAAGTTAGCATGAGTTTTGAAACTCGGTCTGAGGTGCGAATTGACCCTGATTGTAAACAGGATACTTAGTTTTCTCTCATTATAGAACTGAACTCTTACTTCACAGGGATCTAGTTGTAAATTAACGGTGTCTGCCATGTCATGGGCAGTCTGAGCTTGATGGTTCTTCTCAGACGGTTAACTTAAAAGCATGTTCACAGCTACTTGCATGAACTTGCTTTGAACTAAGGACATGTTTATGCTTTGGTTTCCCATATGGTGTTGTCATGTAATGTGAAAGTGCAAGCTAGAGCAGATATAATCCACAACTTCTGTAGTCTTTCATCAATAAATTTGCCTTCATCTTTATTTTTTTCTTTGTTTTCCTGATCAGCAAGAAAAACATTCTCATTGAACTTCTAAAAATATCCCCATGATTTTGCAGAGTCTACAAAGAAAGGTAATGAAATCTGTCACGATTGGCATTCCTACTAAGGATGGAAGGTGATGGAAGTTTTGACACTTGGGAATTAGGCTTATTAGTAGTCCTGGATGCAGAACTTACTTTCTGTCTGCCTCTAGCTAGTTTTATTTTACTATCAGCAAGGGCTAAACTCTCTGCAGATGCGAACTAATAACTTGTTCATCTCGAATTATGACCTTCAGGAGCAATTTTAATAAAGATTATTTTGAGTGAGAATATAATGATACTGTTTAGAGAGCAGTAAAACTTGTCTGTTTGAAAGTTTCCTGCTTAATGAATTCTTGAGCAACCTGATAGATAAAGATAGAAGACTACCTCTAGTGCAGGTCTTGAACGATTGGCAGATACAGAACTAGAAGTGATTAAATATAAGAGATGGAAAAAATTGCGAAGGATTAAAAAAAAATCTCAAATAATATAGATTTAGGAATAAAAATGTTACAAAACGACAAGCGAAGAGGACAAAAGGGTTTTGCAATAAAATCAACTTAACAATAAAAATAATGGAAGCTGAGGGAAAAAAGGGAAGGCTGCAAGAAAAGATAAAAACTAGAAATAAAGATGTACTTAATTGAGGAAGAAAAGGCAGTTCAAGATCTATTCACAAATAAATGTGTTTTTGTGAATGTACTGTTGTTTTCACAGGCAATTAGTTTTTGTCTCTTGGAGGGTATTTATGGTTTTTCTGCCTATTGAAGAAAAGTAGCCTTAAGGAGCATATAGATCGATTCTTGTGGCAGTCAAAATGTTGGCAGCCTTGTAGGCACCAAAGCGATGATTAAACCTTGGTGACTCCTTCAGCCATACTGCAGATGAGATGGATCAAACTTACCCTCTGAAGTTTATCTGTTAGTTCTCTGTGGCTTCACTGGGCAAAAAGGTTTTGTGGCAAGTGAGATGAGGCAGTTGCCTTTGGCTGTTTTTCATGGATGTTGTGAATATCAAGATTTTTTCTACATAAATATATCTCAGTTGACAAATATATTGATAAATATTTGCCTGGATGTAAATACTATCTTCATAGCCTGTCCTTTCCTTCTCCTGTTAGTAGTAGTATGGTCAGGCACTTGGACTACATGATCATTGTAGGTCTCTTCCAACTGAGCTGTTCTATTGAACGTATGTGCCCAGAGTAGATGAGTTGCTGTCAGCACCTCTAAAGTTTCCTCCTGCTTGTTTCTGAACATTTCCTCTGTTTTGTCACCTTTTAATTCTGTCTTAAATTTGCTTTGTGAATCCTGCTGTACCTATTTGAATTGAGATGATTATTTTTATAATTGCAGAACATTAATTATTCTCTTCTTGGTTCACCTGGAAAAAACTATATAGGGGATCTTACACTTCTCTAATTCATGTTGGAGCATTTCATGAAGATTAGTTTCCTGTATCCACAAGCCTCATAGTTTTTAATTCAGACTGCATTGCCTTGTCATTTTAATTGTGGTAATTTACAGTGTAGTAATCAAATAGCAACAGGTAGCAAGATGGATAACATGCTTCTGCATTTTGCCAGCACAGTATAAAACTGTTGTTCTTTTGAGCTGCTGTCTAAGTAACGGTGGATGTCAGGTTTCAGCCATTCAGTAGGCAATGGCACGACATTTATTTTTAGTGTAAGGCATCTATCTGCCAAATGGAAGAACACCCACCATGCACAGTAGGTGGGTTTTGACTGAATAAATGGATGTTCTCTCAGCCATTGGTACTGCCTTTTTTAAAAAGAAAAGAACCCAAACACCAAAAAAAAACAAAGCACAAAATGTAATTGCTAAAGAAGAAAAGACAAACGAAAAAAAGGTTCAGAGTAGCTTAGTATTCCAGGCAATCAAGTACTTTCACAGATGCTTTAGTCATGGCTGTAGCATAAATTTGTTTACACTTGTGCTGAGCTTTTATCAGAGATGCTTACCAGACTGATGTGTTTCTTAGCACAGAGTAATGTCACAGCTGGAGTTTACAACGGTAGAGCATTTTTAATATGCTATTAAGTTGATGTGGGTTTTTTTAATCTGTATATCTTTAGAACTAACTGTCCATTTAAATTGTTTCTCATTGTCAAAGTGTAGTGACTTGGAGTTTATAAAAATGGTGGGAATCTGTTGTACTGGCAGAGAATTCTGCCCTTTTAAGTCTTTCTAGAATGTATTTACATGATACTGGTCATAACTTCAGGACAGTAAAAGCTATATAGAGCTATTTTAAGACTTCATGTGTATAATAGCTCAGGGAAGTCTCATGAGAGGCTATGGTTTCATTAGTGTGGCTTTTGAAAAGAAAACAGCAGCCTTACAAGGGGCACTAGGAACCTAGTGTCACTAAAAGAAGTGTTAGCTTGTGATTTTCCACACCCATTCAAAATATTATCCAAGTTGGAACGCACTTTAGAAATAAGTATTGAGAGGGGAAACTATTATTTGGTTCAAAGTGTAACACTAAAATGAGCTATTACCAAAAGAAAATGGAAGTTCAGCTTGCATATGCAAATGGCAATAATCAGAGTACTGTGGGGTTTTGCTTCATGTTCATAAAGATGCTAGCTGAAATAAATGGCTCCATTTGTGTGTGTGAAGAAGTGGTTAGTGGGTGGAAATTGCTCTTGGTCACAATAAACCTGAGTGCATGAACCAACCAACTGGCCTCTCACAGCAGTGGCTGGTGCTGACAGCAATGCAGCCACCATCAGAAGTGGAGCAAAGCTTTTGGTGATGACTAAGCTTTTAAGAGACACTTGAACAGTTAAGAAAATCTTCCAGTTCAGTTTGCAGTCAATACAAAGTTTATATCAGTTATAGGTCACAACAACAGGTCAAGCATATATTACACAGGCTAACAAAGGTAGCGTGAGCTCAAAGGCCTAACTTTCAGTCAGTATTTTCTCTAAACAAGCTTTGCAGACATTTTAAAATGGCTTTGCATCATGCTGCTGGTGCTTTACAAGTTTGCTGCATTTTTTTCTAAATAGTGTCTGTTAACATATACATTTTACCCTCTGCTTTTTATTCTGCTTGTGGTGGTTAGCTTTTGTTTTAACTGTCTTATGCCCCATCTCTTCTTTATTGAAGTCATTTTTATAATGACTGAAATCTTGCAGGGGGATGATGCGTGACATGACACTTCTGAAAAGGCACTTGTAGTCCCACCCTGAGATGTTTTAATTTTTACACTGTCCCTTCTTACTTCTTGTTTACAGATAGTCTCTTCTCCATGTCTAACTGCAGAAAGATTCAGTAAGTACTTCACAGTGAGGGTGGTGAGGATACTGGACCAGGTTGCCTGGGGAAGCTGTGGATGCCCCATCCTTGAAAGTGTCCAAGGCCAGCTTGGATGCCACCTTGAGCAACCTGGTATAGTGGGAGGGGTCCCTGCCCATGGCAGAGGGGTTGGAACTAGGTGGTCTTAAAAGTCCCTTCCAACCCAAATCACTCTATGATTCTGCAATACTCTACCCCCTACTGATGCTCCTTTGTCTGGAGACAGTTGCTTCTCTGGTGGACTTCATGTATCCCAAGTTTCCATCTTCTTCTGGCAGATTATTTGAATCTGCTCTGAAAAAGATTTTTTTTTTGCCTATGCAGATTTTCCCTACGGATAAGTAAGACTTTTTTTGTCATTCTCATTTTACACACACACGAGTGTATGCACAAGGTGATGATTTCATTAGGTTTTGTGTCATGGTAGAAATAGCAGGGAGCAGAACTGTTGAGCATGACTCAGAGAAGCAGACATGGAGTAGTCTTTGTGGCCTGGTGCAGAAAGGCTGACAGCAGCACTTGCTCTGGAAGATTGAAACCACCAGTTACCAAAACCAAAGAAAGGGGAGTGATTATGAGCCATTAACTCATTGCACGGGATATGGTTGAAGTGATGTAGAAGGCTCAAAGAAATACAAGCACATAACTTAAATACCTGGTTTCTGTGACTGAAGCATTAAGAGAGTAAAGCTTAATATCATGGGTTTTTTCTACATTTGTGAAGGAAATGGAACATGAAATCTATTTTCTGCAAAATACTTTGGGGAAGAAATTAAGAATCTCTGAAAGCAAGAGAGAAATGGTTAGAATCATGGGAAATCCATTCTTGGGTGTTTTACAAAAGCTGTGTCACCAGCGTCACGGTGGATTGGCACTACAATATTTTTCTGTTGTCTCTTCGCACAATCACTCAAAAGAAATCAGTTCAGAGAAAATTATTTCTAATTACACGGAGAGATACAAAACTGTAGAGTGGGGCATAGGGATTTAACCGTGTGACCCATTAATGCTAATGGAACTCATGCAGCTAAATCACTCTTCATTTTTATCAAAAAGGTGTCCTAGAGAGTTGACGTAAAGACGCAGTTGTCTGTCACACAGCTGGACTGTAAGTCAGTGCTTCGATGTGTACAAGTAACATAGCAGGAGAGATGAACAATTTAGTATATAGTGAGTTGGCTGGAAAGCCACTTTTTATGTACTTGAAAGCTGTAATTTTTCTAATGCTTTTTGATAATTAGCAATTTGAGTGTATTAATAATTTGGAGTAGTCCTGCTGTTGTTCTTCATGACAGCAACACATGTACTCAGCATCTCTGGTGGTTGTGATTCTAGGGTAAGCTGTAAGGTTAAATAATATTCAGCTTGATCCAGATGCTTTCAGCTCCCTATCTAACATGATTCCTTTCTTCACATTACCTGCCTTTAATGGATATTCTTCCTCTAGTGTTACGAAAAATATTAGAATTTAAAGCCCAGCAACTGTTACAGGATGAAGTAGGGTAGCTCTCAGCTACTCTATATCACAGTAGTTAGAGATACTTTAAATTATGAACGCGTAGTGCAAATATCTCAAAACCCCAGCAAGTTTGTCAAAATGAGTTGCTGGTTTTTGTCAGCTTGGTGTGTTTCCAGTTGGTTAAATCATTAGGCTTTAGAAAGCTTTGCTAAGTAAATTACTGTTACATTAAAGCATGTCTGGAAAGCGAAAGGCCTAATTCCAAGACAAAATATGATTAGAATATCAGTCATCTGCCTCTGAGGTACTTCTGCTATACTTGGTTCTGTGATGAAATGCTTAGAACATGAGTCTGTATTTTATGGGTTTAGTCATGTTCTATGTTAAAGAATACTTGTTGTGTCTCATGAATGTTATTTGTTTTCCAACCTTCTGGTCAATTTGTTTCACAAATTGAGATTTTGGATGTCCGATGCTTCCTTAGAGGGTATATATGCTGTCTAGGGTGAAGCATAAGTCGTGTACCTTTGACAGGAATTGGGTCGGATTTTGTATAATTGTTGTTTGGAAGATCACAGCATCAACTGCTGGCCTTGCTTGAAAGAAAATTTCCAAAGAAACTTTTGTTGAAGAAATAGTGTGGGGTTTTTTTTTTTTTTACTGCTATGCAGGTTTTTTTGAAAAATATGTAGTAACCCAAAAAAACCCCCACAGAAACACAACCAGATCTGGATGGAAAAATTCTATTCTGCTAATACCTCATTAACAGACAAAGTCGTTTTGTTTTTGTAGTGGAATATCTCAGGCAGGAGTGCTGTTGTAGGTAAAGGTCTCTTTAAAAACAAAAAAACCCCAACAATGCAACTCCCCCAAAAACCAAACCACCAGAAGAACCTAATGATGTCATTAACCCAGTTTATATTTTGTCTTTTAGGATTCAGTTGGTGCCATAAGCTTAAAACTGTTAGCTAAGTAGGGAGACTTCTGACTAGTTTTTCTGTTGTGCTGCTCTCTTACTATGAGTTGGAAAGATAGGCTGTAAATTAGATACTCTGGTGTGTGTAAATACAGTGATTTACATCAAATGATTTCACCTTTATGAAAACAAGACTTAGAAGGCTTCCTAGGAGTTAATTTAACAGTAATAATGTTAATCGCACATTAGCTCTGCCAAGATTTAAATTCGGCAAGCATTTGTCATCTACTGATTTGGTGACCTCGGATCCTCTTTCAGTTTATATAGTGTGCAGTAATCCCTGGTTATGCGCTGGGCCGTGGTAAGGCACTGAATGGCAGTAGAATAATGTTTGTGTTCAATTTGAAATCTTTAGCTTCTGTGTATTTCCTTTACTCGGGGTACTGCAACATTCCTGCTTCAGAATTTGACCCTCCGACACACAGGATTATTCTGGTCAATGCTTTGTTGAGATACGTTTTCCATATTCAAGCTCCAATATTTATTGAAATTTATTTTATAAATACAACCTTAATAGCTTAAACTTTCTTGCAAAACCAGCGGCAAAGTAGATTTTATTTTGAAGGTGCTGCTGTTGTCTCTCCTGTTTAGCAAGTTAAAAAGGATTATGTCACTGGTAGGTGTTTTTTGTTACCCCAGTTCCATTCTTCCATTGTAATTTTTGTTTTTAACTGTTAAAATTGTTTAAATAGATGGTTAGCATCTTGTGTTTGCACTGAAGACTTTGTGGAAGTGAATTAATGAAACTTCTGGAAGCAAATGGGGACGGGGAATTAAATGGCGGTGTTGAATTTTTGACTCCGCACAACCAGCATCCAACTCTTACTGCAGCAGATTGCAAAGCCAATAAGAAAGTTAATTTAATGTATGACATCCAGCAAGCTTAAACTATTGAGTACTTCTTTAGTATAAAAATAGAGATATTAAAAATACAAATTTCAGTTATAATAAAACCTCTTTCCTTGGGAGATAATTCATTGCAAAAAGCAGATGAAAGTAGTGCTTTAACATCTCATTAGAATTCTCCCTATTCATGTTAAGTCTGAATATCTAAAATCATTACTTTAAATGCCTTCTACTTTTTATTCCTTTCTATTTTATTGTTACTTTATTGCTGGCACTTTATTACTATTATTCATTTTGTAACTTTTTTTTATCATTATTTAAAGTTACTTTTATGAAAGAGCAGCTTTCTGATTTTAAGGAAATAAGATTTTCTTTTGCCCTCAGAATGTAGGCAGCTGGAGTTAGAAAACTAGAGAGGATGAATAAATAGCCGATTAAAACAATAAATAAATTTGACAGGTTTGGTAACTTGGATCAGAGCCAAGATTCCAGCGGTTCTATTCATCCTCGACTGAACAAGCTGCAGGAGGAGAGCACATGCTGAGAGCAGGGGAGTACAGAGCAGGAGCAGTAACACAGAAGCCAAGCTAATTAGAATTCCTGTAGGCTTCATCAACAGGTCTGCAAAAATACAATAATTAAGATTTGACTGTGCAAACATGTCGCTTTGATGGTTTGGAGATGAGATAAAGTAGCTTCAAATTTACTCAGTCAAAAATGATCACTTAATCTTTTTTTTTTTAAAATATATAGTTGTGTATGTAATCCATCTACTACTGCAGTGATTTTTGCAATCACTAGCACTAATTTAATTTCACAATAAACTGTACAGTACATACATTTCTGCAGGCTGGTACTAAAATGAAGCTAGGTTGGTGGAAAATGAACTTTATCTTGGTAGAGCAAAAAGGTGTATTTACCTGAGAGGTATGTTTTGAGCTAAGAAAATGGCTGTGCACAGCAGATTTGCATAAAGACTGCTTGATATTTGTGCCTGGTAAATGTTCTGGGAAGACATAGTTAATTGAGTCAGCTATTTTAAAATAAAGTTGGTAGTGGTGGGCAAAGTGTAATAACAACTGAAGATTTCGTTTTAGAAGGAGGAAATTGATGGTTAAGCTTGACATTCCACCTGTAAATTACCCTGTTGAAAAGAAAGATGGAAAAAAAATAGTGAGGCTGACAGGTTGATGTGTCAGTGCCTTTATTAAAATTTTCCTCCTAGGTAGACAGGCAAGTGCTGGAGAGAGTCCAGTGGAGGCTACAAGGATGATTAAGGGACAGGAACATCTCTCTTAGGAGGAAAGGCTGAGGGACCTGGGGCTGTTTAGTCTGGAGAAGAGAAGGCTGAGAGGTCATCTTATTGTTTATGAATGTTTGAAGGGCGGGCGTCAAGCGGATGGGGCCAGATTCTTTTTGGTGGTGCCCAGTGATAGGGCAAGGGGCAATGGGTACAAGTGGGAACACACAAAATTCCACCTAAAACTCAGGAAAAACTTCTTTCCTGTGAAGGTGATGGAGCATTGGACCAGGCTGCCCAGAGAGGTTGTGGAGTCTCCTTCTCTGGAGGCTTTCAAAACCCAGCTAGATGTGATCCTGTGTAACCATTTGCTCCAGGTGACCNTGCGGCCGAAGCGGCCCCGGCGCTGGAGCGGCAGCGCCCCCTGCGGGCAGAGCCCGGCACCAGCACCGGCCCCGCGCCGCTTTTTGGGGGGGGCGGGCACCAGGAGACTTTGGGAGGTGATTTTTGTAACAGAACTTTCTTAATGTTGTAAATCATTTCTGTCATGAGGCGTTTCCCAGAGCCCGTGGGGACTGTCTCTGCAGTCCAGCTTAACTCCAGAGAGAGGAGCAGCGCTGCCGGCAGCAGATGGCTGGATGCACACCTCATCTCTAGGGCTTTGCCAACAATTCAGTTCTTCTCCCCAGGGGAAAATTGAGCTGGACCTTGGAGTGGTTTTATATTTAGTCATAAAATATAGCAGACCTCATTGTATGTTGCACTTTGCCGTGTTGTTGTTTTCCCTAATAACGGATAATTCAGCCAAAATTTTAGGAGAGCTGTATCTTGAAATAAAAGTAATTAAANATAAAATTATAAGGTTTAAAAAGATTGTCTTATCTACAGGCTGTTACAGCAATATATGGATGTGATTAGCTTTATGGATGTGAACGTAGGCACGTAGAAAAGGANGCTGGACCTTGGAGTGGTTTTATATTTAGTCATAAAATATGGCAGACCTCATTGTATGTTGCACTTTGCCGTGTTGTTGTTTTCCCTAATAACAGATAATTCAGCCAAAATTTTAGGAGAGCTGTATCTTGAAATAAAAGTAATTAAGTCCCAGTGTGACTTTATGTTAAGTCAAGTTTGAAGCACTTTCAGCAGCCTCTAGTTAAATGACTTCTGGAAGTAGCAGGTGTTCAGGACAGCTCCTATATGGACTTGTGGGATAGATACACTTGAAAGTATTAAAGAAGAGAAAATATTTTGTGTTGTGGTGTTTTTAGTGGAGAAAAATAATCAGAGAAGCAAATGACCTTTTCTATGTTGGTTTATCTTTTCTTTGTTACTCCAATGATAAATTAGTGTATGGGGGTAGGGAGGCTTCTACCTAATTATCTCCCTTCCCTCTTTTCCCTGCCCTGCCCTGCCCATCCCTTCTCTCTTTTCCCTTCCCTTCCCTGCCCTCTTTCCCCTGCCCTTCCCTCTTTTCTTTAAATTGCCAATACTGAACAATTTGTTTGTTTGTTTGATCATTCCTCCTTGTTCTGATAATTTTATAAAGATGTAGTTTACAAAGAAAGTTTAATAGCTGCATGTTACATCCCAGGAAAATCTGACTGATTGTTTGTCCTTGTAAGTAAACAGCAAAATATAATTTAATTTCCTTGAGTCCCTCTCCCGGGATGAAACTGTTGTTGGTTTTGTTTGACTGACAATCAGGAGTGACTCAAGTTATTAGGTCACTCTTCTAATAAAAATTGGTATGCTTTTTTAATCAGAAAAGGAGGTTTATTACATCTCCTGTTACAACATTAGAGCTTCAAGTGCACAATGTGTTCTAAGTAGAGCTTAGAAGTAAACCTGGTAGTAGTGTATTTGTAAACAGAGTATGTTTTTCTTTGAGGTCTAATTACTAATCATAACTATTTTGGATGTATTTTGTTGTTCTAGACAAGTTTTATTTTTTCAGAGAATCATTTCTTTTCAATGTGGATGTAAATATTAAAGGAAGATTACGCTGTCAGATAGTTGTGTTGGGGGAGGTTTCTTATAGGATGTCAGCAGTCACTGGAATGGATCATTTCTGTGTAGACTAAACCCCTGAAAGAAATAGATTTTCTTTATATAACCTCTATCAGAATCTGAATAAATCTTGGTGCTAGTTTTCCAAGTCAAAACTGGGAGTAACGTTGAGTTTTCTTGTGCTGCGATCAACTGTTTTCTGTCTGGATACCACAGGAAAGCAACATTTATTTATTTATTTTGAAGCAGTGTGTTTATAGAATATTAAAGCCACTGTCATGTCAAAGGACCATGTGGAAAGTGGCCTAGAGTGATACATGCACAACGAAGTTGAGCCTGTATCTCTTTGTGGGTGATGTGGACTTAGATCTGACAAGTTAATTTTGAGGCATTATGTTCTTGAGATATTTTCACTGAGATTAATCAAATCCTGACCAGTTTTGTCCAGCCTGGTTAGCGTGACTAGTGTTTTGTATATTCAGAGAACTATGGCAGAATTAACTCCTGCGTCCTCCAGTCACAAATGGCAGAACCCAAGGGTGCTGCATTAACCAGCTGTTAACAAGTATGGCTTGGCAAAAGGACTCCTACTCTTCGTAGGCTCACGAGGTGTCACAAGGAATACTCTGCTGAATTATTTTTATTTATAATTCCCTCTACAAGAGTGTGTCTGCCATAACTGCTACTGGTGATAAAATATATTCTTGAGGGTTTTATGGTTATCCTAGTACTTGTCTTGTCTTTCCAGTTGTGTTAAGTTCAAAGGTAATGTGTAGTAAAAACAATATCTTGAGAATTTTCCATGATTCTGATTCTGGCTTATAACACAAGTCTAAACTTGGGTGTAATAAATTCTACAAGCAAACAAAAAGCAGAACAAAAGAGGACCAGTGCATATATATAAAGAGATCTATATCTGTTATAGCTTTTATATATGTAACTGGGCTTTTTTGATCCTGTAGTTCTTTGAACTGTATCTTTCTGAAGACCATAAGTAAAAAATGCATGAAAGCAGATACTTGAGGTATATTTGACAGATAAAAATAACATTTAAAAAAGGTGTATTTTACTTGAAGTTGTAAGAAATCCTATTTTGAAGTGAGGAAAGAGAATCAACTGTTACAAGGTATTGCCCAACTTTGATGTCAGTCTTCCCTTCTCAGTACCTCACTACTCAGTGCTTCTCTTCCTTCTGAAAAGCTTCAGCCTTTACTGGAAAAGAAAGTTCTGAGATGTTTATTTATCTTTGAAATCCTTTCTGTTTGCTTAACACGGCAAACATCAGACCCTGCGTGTGTTCTTCAGTATTAATAGACGAGTGAGTTGGTTTTTAAAGTAAGTTTACAATAAAATTTCAAGCATGGATAGCTTTATAAATCACTTCGAAGTTCTCCCTGGCACATAAGTAGACTCCTTGGCTCATTCTGCTGCTAGAATACTAGAATAAGAAAGGGAATTTCTGATAGAAGGTGCTCTTTCCTGAAGGCATCATTCTCATCCATTAGGAAACTCAAAGAATGCAGCGGTGGTTTCTGTTGGTTACAAGAACAGCTTTAATCAAGCTGCTGAGGTTTTTCCCGTACAGTTGCATATCACTGATACCTTTGTATAATGTAGCAGAGCTTTCTGTCAATGTTTTTCTGTAACTCTGCAGTGAGTCCTCAATATATTGTGTTTGATCTAGTCGAGATGTAACCAATCTTGGAATGCTATGATGTGAAAGATAAAGCTACTATAGCAATTATACATGTAGAAAGTCCCCTTGATGGCTGAATAGTATCGAAAAAATGCTGAAAACTCTCTCAAATTGAAAATTTGTTATATATTAGAGAAGTATGGACAAAGTCCTGTCATTATTGGCTCTGTTTGAAAAGCAGATTGTGCAAAACAAGTATTGAGAGCCATCAGCTGGCATTACAAGCACTACAGTGTTTCCAGCCTTAGCTACTTAGAGCAGTAAGTAATCAGTAATGTCTGGCTAATGTAGTAAACTCACAATAGCTCGTGGACAGTATGCCAGGGGTTAAGAGTTAAATATGTTAGCACAGTGCTCAGTGAGAGAATTCCCCCAAATTAATGCTTCCTTGAAACAAACAAACATTTTTGAAAATCAGGGAGGGTGGTTATTTTTTAAGATTCTGAATTTCCACAGTATGATGCATACTGGATGCCTGGATGATACTGTTAGGGAAGACTAACAAAACAAACCAAATAAAGCAAAATAACTTCTTTAAATAGTCTACTTCTTGATTTATGCTTGACATTCAGTGTGAGAAGAGTCGAGTTCTTATTAAATATTTTGATTTATTGGTTAAGTAAATAGCATATTTCTGACTAATGTGTGGCATGAAGAAATATCAGAGGCAAAAAATGTTCTGTAGGATGACAGTTCTTACACAGAATATATTGTACATATGTCCCACAAAGACAGCCTTTCAGCTGCAGTCAGAACAGTTCTACAGAAGAACAAACAAACAAATAAAAACCTTCCCCAAATTATTCTCATTTATCATCTGTTAGTTTCGTGGCACGAGGTTATCAAGGGCTACTTAAAATACAGTAATCTCATCAGTAAGATTTTTTTTCCCTTCAGAACTTTCAATGAAACTACAAAATGTCAACTGCCCTGCGGTTTCAGAATGAAGGCGTGATTTCAAATACTTAAAACCTTCAATCCTTGAAGACATCCTGGTTTTATCAGAATTCTTTTGAACTCAGAGCTACTCCAGTGGCTGTTCAGAAGATAAAATACATCTCTGAAGTCTTTGTGAAAATTTTCACAGAGATCCCTGTTATAATTGAATATAGATTGATGTTTATGATAAGGATGTTGGTGTTAGGAAAAAGTTCCTTACCATGAGGGTAGTGGAACACTGCAGCAGGTTGCCCAGGGACGAAGTTGAGGCCTCCCTGGAGACATTCAAGGTGACGCTCGATGAGACTGTGAACAACCTGCTCTAGTTGAACGTGTCCCTGCTCCCTGCGGGGGATTGGACTAGATGACCTTCAGAGGTCCCTTCCAACCCAAATGATTTTGTGATTCTATTCTATGATACCAAACATTTAGAAATTTCCAAGAACCAACTGAAAATATCTTCGTGTATAGATAGAGGTCATGTCCTGGTTTTCTTACAATAATATGTCTAACCCAAATGTTTATCCATTCATAGGATTAAACCCTTTCCCTCCCCCCTGAATGTGTTACATTGCTACTCTGTCAATAGTGTAAGTACCGGACAGATTTGACAGTATCCCTTTTTCATCTTGATTTTTTTTTTTTATAAATGATTTCAGTCTTATGAATAAGGCTTCAAAAGGCATTTCAAGAAATACTGTAGGATGATACACTTATATATGATTTGTACCTAAATGAAGCTTTAGCTGCTTCAAATTTAATTTTTTTTCAGCACTGATACTGTAAGAGTGGTATAAAACTCAGGTCATGTTTTGAATTCAGTTCTAGGCAGCTCATTTTTTCCTACCCCAACTCCCCAGTTGAAATTTTAACTAGTATGCAGATATTTTCCTCCAAAGACTGACAATATGGAGCTAATGCTGTGTGCTTAAGCAGCTAAGGATGCTATGAATTGCACTTCGGAGTCCTCTTTTTCTAGTTAAGTGCCACTTTGCAAGGGAATTTACAGATACCTCTGAATTCTTCAGAGACTGCTTTGCTGCCGTGCTGAAAATCTGTTCATCTCCTGTTTTCCACTAGGAATGGAAATAAAGCTGTCCAGTAATATGAAGTTATGATGCTGGTTATTAATCTCCTTCCTCTTGAAAAACAAGAAAGGTTAAATTAGCTTTAGAAGAGCTTGAATTGTCAATAATTTGTGTCTGATTCTATGATAGAAGTTAAAAATCCTGTGCACAGTTTTGAGGGGAATAATGTTAACGTTCATGTTGGAAACCTGTACTTTCTGTGGGCATTATATAACCACGTATAAAGTTGGTGATAAGAATTGATGTCCAGAGTTACTGTTGATGGTTTTGCCCATGAATAAAGTTACGACCAATTCCCTGGTGAAGACTGGATACCTCAAAATACAGTTTTTCCTTAGAGAGTTTTCTCGAGATGGAGTATGAGATGGGGAATGAGATACTGTAAAACTATAGATCTTTGTTTTTCTTTGTCGTTTTGGAGCTTCCCTACTGTGTGGTCTTGAGGTATTGTTACAAGAGTCAAGTACAGAGTTGTGAAAGCACCTTGTCTCTGCCTCTGAAACCTTATGAAATAGATTTCATTGGCCATAATGGAAGTCAAAGACAGAAGAATGACTTGCTCACGTTCCCCAAACAATGCAGCCTGTCGTAAAATAAAAGTTGATACAGAGTAATTCAAAATGAAAGCATTGAGCACAGCAATGCCAAGTGAAATATTCCAATTTGAGAGTATCAGGACATAGTTACTACGGAACACTTTCCTGTTGTTAAACTGAATGTTTTCTTCCATTAATTATTTCAGTAGGAGGAAAATAAAACGTAGGTATGAAATTTCTGACAGCATAAAAATCATGATTTTGATTCTTCCTTATCTTGGATGTTATTTACTGATGTCACCAGTTGAGGTTTTTAGGACTGCAGGAGTCCCTTCTGCAACCTTCGCATCAAACCTGACTTACTCGAAGTGTCCCATGATTCACCGTTCTTCCTGTACATATGTGGAGCTCTTGCCAGGGCAGTGGCTTGTGTTTAATAAAGTTCATGTAGAATTTCAAGAGATGCAGAATTACTATGTAAGGGGAAAAGGAATCACTAGCTTGCTTGTGAAAGAAAACAGGGACAAATATTCTGCTAGTTTGCTCTTCAATGGTGAGTGGAAGTGCTTTAGATCTTCTTTTCCTTAATTATTTGCTGTTTCATAGATGACTAAACCATCTTTGTAGGATTTTATAGTCTTAGGAAAAGTGCAAAAGAATGTGTGACTCATCAACAGTGATAGGCAACTAGCCTTCTGATGACTTCACAGCTGATATTAGCTACTGACTTGATAATGATTTTTCATTCATTGCATTTGTGAAAAGTATGTTACCGATTTTCAGCCCCTAATCTTCTGCCTTCTGTATCCCTTAGAACTGATTAAATGGAAATAGGGTTCATATTTTACAGTCTGTCAGTAAGTCCAACATATTTTTAGAAGAAGATATAGTTTCTGCAAAGCATTGACTGACTCAGGATTATACTGATTTTCTTGGCTGGCGGTTACAGGCACTGCATAGCAGAGAGTGGAGCAAGATGCCATCATTCCCAAGCCACAATATTGGAGAAGACATGAAAGGGAATTATACTGGCTTTAAGGAGACTGAATTTTTTTGTGAAGTAAGTTGGAACTTTCCTCATTGAATGATTATTTATTTATTGATTTTTCCTGCTGTAACTCATCTAGTTGCTCCTATTCTAGTCCGGAACCAGAGCATTAGTGTAAGTGACGGGACACAGTAGTGGGAAAACTGTCTTCTGTCTTTCCTAAGATAAGCATCATGTTTAGAGACCTATCTCACTGGGTAGTTTGCTTCCAATCCTCACAGTGTTTCTAGAAATAATACTTATGTTGCTGTACTGAAAGATGGAATTTCTTGATTTTATGTTAATTGTAATTAGTAAAGAAAATAATAATGACAAAATGGTTAATGCACTTCTATTCATGCTCAGAACAAAGCTCATTTAAAGAAAGAGCCTGTCAGGATTCAAAACCTGAAAACACAGTAGTTGATTGTGGCCCTGTAGTTACAATAATAGGAGATATGCTTTATTTTGGCATTTGTAAATGCCAGTGGGTTAAATATCTGAAGTAGATTGTCACCTCAGCTACAAAGGAGAAATTAAATTAGGTTGATTGAAGAGCTGACCTTGTGGCTCAGCAACCAGACTTGAATGTGTGTGGGAGGCATTTCCATTTTATTTAGAAGGAAAGTGTGGGATGTTTTTGAAGTTGTTTTGAATGATGATGTTCAATAAATACTAGCTTGGATTTGGTGTATCTAACCCCCAATCCCCACAAGGAGTTGAAGTCAAGTTGGTAACCAATAGGAAGTGAAATGACAGTTTGCTGCATAGAGCAGAATGATTGTTTGTATCATAAACTAAGAATTGAGCTTGAATGAACGTTTAGAAGCATATAAGCATAGAATGCCTTGGGTTGAGAGGCACCTCTGAAGGTCTAGTGTACCCCCCCTGCAGTGAGCAGGGACATCCTCAACTGCAGCAGATTGCTCGGAGCCTCGTCAAGGCTGACCTTGAATGTCTCCAGGGATGAGGCCTCCACCACCTCCCTGGGCAGCTTGGGTCAGTGTTCCACCACCCTCATGGTAAGGAACTTAGTAATGTACCATTAGACATGGATCCTCTATGTCTTAAAGAGTCCTCTCTGGCATTGAATTAAATCTTTTAGTGTGTTTTATTATAGGCTGATGTCATTGGTGAATATGAAGATTGTTATCCTCCTTTTTTTCACTTGGCAGTTGAGGTTTGTGTGTAATTTACTGCTCCACTTTTATTGTAAAATAGATCACAGGAAGTTTTCATTAATCTTGTTCTTTTGGCTGTGCTTGACTTTTTACACAGTGAATAGCCAGCTGTGGAGGCTGTGCATTGAAAAGAACAATGGCAAAGAGAATTTCATTTGCTTGATAGCTTGGTTGCAGAATGTACTTGGAATGGAAAGGGATCCATTCTGGGTTACAACTTGAACACTGAAGAATTGTCAGATATGTAGTTACAGTGTGACTGGTAATATATATAATTTTGATTTTGCTACTTTATTTGTGCTTTCTTGTCTCTTCATAGTTACTGTTTAACAAACAGGAATGGCCTCGTTTATTAAGGAGATGTTATCCTGTTTAGATACCATCATAATTGAAGAGTAACTTCACCTGTTCTTCACATAAACAGAAGTCTTTTAACAACTTAGAGCTAAATAACAAATCCAGATGTAACTGCCTAGGGTAGTAATTATTTTTAAATCCTTTTTCGCCCGCTACCTAGTGCAGACTAATCTTAAGTCTATAGGATTAATTTTAATAACCAACTTTGAAGCTTTGTGGAGTCATAAATGTCTAATTTCCCATTTCCCAGCATATTTGATAAATTAAGTGATTTAACTAGTGTTCTTAGGTTGATGTCTTTGGTTAGTTTAAAAAGCATTTGCTGTACAATTGAAACCCAGAATACCCCCAAATACCCAAAATCTTATAGTTTTGTGGCAAGCAGTATCTAGCTAACTAAGTTTGACCATAACATGTATGTATTCAATGAAGATAATGTGTATTTAGCTGATAGTAATGCTAAAGCTCCAGCTTCTGGTACTTGAAGTAGTGTCAGTTGCTGCTGGTGACTCCCTCACCCCCCAGGCATAAGTAAAATTTGGGCAGAAATAAAATTTAATATATATGCTATTATATTGCCAAAACTCAGAAAATGAAGGTTAATGGATTGATAGCAAGTTTCATTCAAAGACAGAAATTTTACGCTTGAGGCATTAATTTACTGGAGTGATCATAATTTTCCTCTGAGTCCCGTAAGCCAGGCTGCTTTCCTTTCTCCATAAAATGAAAATTGATTGTGTCTATCTCGATGAAATTTCAGTGGAGGTTTGAGTTTAGCATAGTCAGTGTGTGGCAGGTGCACCCAGACTCCAAGTTTGAACTGGTTGGTTTATATTTCCCGAAGTTGTTGATGTTCTTAGTGCTGTGAGAAGAGAGAAATCAGCAATTGCCACTATTCCTTCCTATAATGCAGCCACAATGTCTTTTACTTTTATTTATCCCAGAAGGTAGATTAAGCAATACTATGTTGCATTATATATTCATATTTATTCCCCTTGACTGATTCCTAAGCAAAAACGAGTAAACCAGGAAATAATTCAAGCCAGGATTCTCCCTGTTGCTGTCTCAGGTTTTGTGATTAATTACAGAAACTTGAGGTGAATAAAGCTCATTAATCTGATCTGTTGTTTTCAACGTGACTTTGTAGGAAACTAACGTCTTGTGAATTTGCCTTCCCTTTATCAAGCAAAATGTGTTGGATCAGGTAAAATTTCATATTGTTTAAGTAATTCTCAGTCGCACTTCTGGTTTTTTTAACCTAATTTTACCCATTGGAAATATGTTGGTATTTCTTTTTCCTGGTGATTGGACTACTATTTTTGTCTTTGTTGTTGTGGGAAGATGTATGTAAATAATGTGAAGGTGCAACATGGGGATAGTTTTGCACAGGAATAAGTGATAAAGCAATATTTCAAGTCACCTCCAAAGTTTTGTTTGAGGTGTGTTCAGGGCGGACTTGGCATAGTTGGGTGTACTTTGAAAATAACGTTTGAGTAGATTGCTAGAGCAGGAATTGCTTTAGTGGCATATAGTAAGATATAGTATGTAACAGAGGGTTTTCTTCTTGGTAAGGGAGGGAAATGATAACTAATGATTACCTTCTTCTACCTTTTCAAATATTTTGATACTGTAATGCTGATTGGATTTTCACTCATGACAGAGGGAACAGTGATGATTAGCGCATCTCTTTAAGGTTTCAGCTTTAAGTGGAGGTGGTGCTTAATTTGACACTTAGCCAGGGACTGATGAAGTGTCTAGACAGCAGTTGAAGAGTAAGATGCCACATCTAGGAGGTATTTAATTCTTCTGTCTTGATGTATTTCTTCTCAAGGCATGATACCTTTTGTTAAGATTCCACTTTCTTAAAGTTCCACTTATGTTCTGCTACTCTAATGCAGATATTCAAGGTAATGTAGACTTATTCTCATAATTTCTCGTGAATACCAAAGCTACTGACTTTTACTTGAAGTTCTAAAGGGGGGATGGTGGTTTTTAAGGTACAGACTTACGATGATCATTTCCTATTTCCCTACAAGTAAGAGAAGAAGGGTATATGAGTCTATATATTATCTTGATTATGAATCAGTGAACTGATGGCATGTAGAATTTTTTTGAGGTACTTCCAAAGAAAATATTTAATATTTTTTAAATCTCTGAGGAGAAGAAACATCCTAAACTCAAATAAAGGATTTAGTAGGAGACTTTCATTCTGATGTATGAATGTTTTATGCAGACTGTGTGCACAGTATGCAGACTGTTCTCTGCAGTTGAATAGTCTATAAAAATCAAGGTTCCTTAACTCTGTGTGGGACCAGCAGGAGACCTAAAGAAGGAATAAGGAAGTGAAGCATGAATCCACTGGCAAAGCCTGAATTAATCAGTTTTTCTGTAGAAGCAAATCTGTTCCTGTTTCCAAAAGAGAAGAAAGCTGTTTAAACATCTTTAAATAATGCGATCTCTGGAATGGATAGTAAATTCACAGGAGAATAACCTCTAACATGAAAATGTGATACAAATCGAACACTGGGTGAAAATGTCTCATCCTCATTGACTGCCTACCTTGGAACTAAAAAAGACTAACTCAGTATTTATACACTTCTCTGTTCTTGTTACTGATTGCAATGGTGTTGA